>JBBBDQ010000542.1:925000-985000 GCA_037127315.1 Ascarosepion bandense
TATCTATCTATATCAGTCTGTTTACATATCAATTTATCAATCTATCTATCTATGCCATTCATTCATATCTATCTATCTATCTATCTCAGTCTGTTTACATATCAATTTATCAATCTATCTATCTATGCCATTCGGTTCATATCTATCTATCTATCTATCTATCTATCTATCTATCTATCTATCTATCTATCTATCTATCTATATCCGTCTGTTTCTATCTATCTATCTATCTATCTATCTATCTATCTATCTATCTATCTATCTATCTATCTCAGTCTGTTTACATATCAATCTATCAATCTATCTATCTATTACCATTCGGTTCATATCTATCTATCTATCTATCTATCTATCTATCTATCTATCTATCTATCTATCTATCTCAGTCTGTTCATATATCTATCTATCTATCTATCTATCTATCTATCTATCTATATATCTATCTATCTATCTATCTATCTCACTCTGTTTATGTAATTTATCAATCTATCTATCTGTGCCATTCAGTTCATATCTAGCTATCTATCTATCTCAGTCTGTTTATGTATCAATTTATCAATCTATCTATCTATGCCATTCAGTTTTCATATCTATCTATCTATCTATCTATCTATCTATCTATCTATCTATCTATCTATCTATCTATCTATCTATCTCAGTCTGTTCATATATCTATCTATCTATCTATCTATCTATCTATCTATCTATCTATCTATCTATCTCAGTCTGTTTACATAACAATCTATCAATCTATCTATCTATGCCATTCATTCATCTATCTATCTATCTATCTATCTATCTATCTATCTATCTATCTATCTATCTATCTATCTCAGTCTGTTCATATATCCATCTATCTATCTATCTATCTATCTATCTATCTATCTATCTATCTATCTATCTATCTATCTATCTATCTCAGTCTATTCACTTATATCTATCTATCTATCTATCTATCTATCTATCTATCTATCTATCTATCTCAGTCTGTTTATATCAATATCAATCTATCTATCTATGCCATTCATTCATATCTATCTATCTATCTATCTATCTATCTATCTATCTATCTATCTATCTATCTATCTATCAAATTTGTGCATATATTTTTGATAATGTCTATAATTTGTTACTCAGGGTGTAAATCTACTCTGCCAAATAATTCTTTGTGCCAGAGAGATGTCATTAAAAACTCACCATGACGCGCAGAGAATTTCTTCAGATCTGGGATAGCCTACATAATCGACAACCTGCGACTAGGGAAAGAAATGGGTCTTGCCAAGTAATTCTTCATGCCCTAGGCATATCGCGAAAGTTCCAGAATGTCACCCCGACCATTTCATAGATTTTGGGTGTAACCGACAATAATCTTGCACACATGCCGAGGCGACAGACACCGCCAAATAACTCTCCTTGTCCGATAGATGCTACAAAGGACCCGGCATGGTAACCCAAGGATCTAATTCCTGAGTCAAACTAACCAAATGTCTATAATTAAGCTCGTAACATTTGCGTTTTATTTGAAATAAGTCCTGTTTTTTTTTTTCTTTCATTTCACGAACAGCCGACTTATAAGAAATGTTACTTTCTTTTTCTTTTGTTTTTGGTTTGTTTTGTTACGTCAATATGGAAAAAAGTGAATCTACAGAAATTGTAAGTTGAGTGCAACCAGTCCTGTTTCCGGTAAGGGTCGTTAACATAAACCTGTTTACCGGAAATGCGTATGAAATTTAGCATCCGGTATTTACCCCCACCCACTAAACTTCCCTAAATTTTGGGCTTGCTTTATTTTTCCTTTTTTTTTTCCTTCTTCCCCCTGACTCACTTAAAAAAAAAAAAATCCCCCATTGCTGTTATTCTTTATGCATCATCTTTATTTGGGGAGGGTTCATTGTTTCGATAAAGATTGTATTGCGCTAACACATCGCTATTTCTGTAAATAAATATATATTTATAATGCCCGGCTAATCTCGTTATGATATGACACTCGTCTCCTACGGTGGATATCGAATTCCATTTTTCGAGCACCTGCTCATGCACATGTGTGCTTGTTTCAACCCCATCGGAACACATCCGTAGCTATGCTGAGCGGACTTTAGTTACAGTTTCTGGGAGAGAACATATTATCTGACATGACTAGTAGTTTGAACAAGGCCAGTATTCACAAACCATCTTCCTCTTCACACACACACACACACACACACACACACACACACACACACACACACACACACACATATTTTTTTTTCATTTCACCCCAAGCAAGGCATTCAACTGTCACTATTGCGCATAGGGCTACATAGGGGAAGGTAAAGAGAGAGAGAGAGAGTGGTTAGATATAGGAAATGTCAAAAGGAGGCTGGGTAGATGGGAAGAGTGTTTGAAAGAATGGAGGCGAGTTAGTGTGTTAGGAGGTGTCTATTGACCTTGCATTTTTAAACACCTGGAGATTGTAGCCGTCGGGGAAGCAATCGATATATATGTATGTAATTATCATCCGATTTGGTGTCAGTCGGAGTCTATACTTCTGAAGCTGTATGCTCAGTCACCGGATATATATATATATATATATATATATATATATATATATATATATATATATATATATATATATATATATATAATACTACCTTCTTCCGCCGGACGCTCGTGGCCTAGGGTCGAATCGCCGAGTGACGACGAGTTGGTCGGGTTTCAATCCTGGGTTAGGAAGCGAACGGAGTCTAAGCCGTACTGATGAGCTGTAATACAGCGAAATAGATCTGACTGCGGATGACTATAGTATATATATATATATATATATATCTGTCTGTGGATGACTATATATATGTATATATATAGTCATCCACAGACAGATCTGTTTCGCTGTATCACAGCTTATCAGTACGGTCAGACATCCGATTGCTTTTTACCTAGGATTGAAACCCGACCGAATTGGCGTCAGTCGGCGATTCTACCTTTGAGCTATGGGCACTCGGTAGTATATATATATATATATATATATATATATATATATATATATATTAGAGTAGATAGACTAAACTATCGCCCGGTTCACACTCCACCCACATCTATTGAACAGGTGAAGAGGCTCATCCCTTGTTTCCTGTTTAGGATGCGGTTTCCGGTTTTCCCTTCTCAAGTCTTTTCACTCTTTTATTTATTTATTTATTTTTTTTTTCCAATTGGAGTAGATAGACTAAACTATCGCCCGGTTCACACTCCACCCACATCTATTGAACAGGTGAAGAGGCTCATCCCTTGTTTCCTGTTTAGGATGCGGTTTCCGGTTTTCCCTTTTCAAGTCTTTTCACTCTTTTATTTTTTTTTCCAATTGGAGTAGATAGACTAAACTATCGCCCGGTTCACACTCCACCCACATCTATTGAACAGGTGAAGAGGCTCATCCCTTGTTTCCTGTTTAGGATGCGGTTTCCGGCTTTCTCTTTTCCATTCTTTTTACCCTTACGTAGCCCCCTGCGCATCAGTGGCGTTATCGCCTTGCTTGGGGTGATATGATTAAAAAAAATATATATATATACTAATTGTTTAATTACTTAGTTTTGGGTCATAAAAAATCAGACCTGTGCACATTTGTATTAAAAAGTGCTCAAATCTAAACTGATTTATAAATAAAACTTTGTCTGTGTGTGTGTGTATCCATTACCTATAGACTCCGAAACGGCTGAACCGATTTTCTTGAAAATTTACATAGTTGTACTATAAGCGCCTGCGAGTGTTCTTAGCTAGGTTTGGTGTCGAGGTACCCCCGATAAATATCGAAAATCGATAATCGAAAAAGTCGGTTTATAGAAGGAGTGGTATGATTTTAATCAAATTTGATACACTCATAGACAAAGACATAAGAAACGATATTCAGAAGTTTCAAAGTTGCAGTTCTTACAGTAGTGCAGAAAATTTGATATCGATACTTGGAAATCAAAATTTAACTTACATCCATTCATTTTTCTTTCAGTCTATGGTTTCGCTTTAACTGTAAACAACTATTGCTTTTTAGTCTATTGTGCCAACGTCCAGAGAATCTGAGCTCCAGGATCATGGATTAATTTTAAAGCTTTCATTACACCCGAGCAACACCGGGCTATTCTGCTAGTCAATTATATTGTAGAACTTTTGAATATTCTTCATTTGTAAACGCGGCCTATGTTTCTACCATGTGGTGTCTTCAGGCGATTTGCAGTTACTGATTTTACCGTTTACCGTTTTTTTTTTTAAGAAAGCTCACATAACGATTTATTTTGAACGCTCACGTGACAGGAAACTTTTGGTTAGTCTTAATGGTGTCTTTGGTTGATCCCAAATATATTTCGTTTGGACTATTTAAGCCATGTACTTTTGATTTGCGTGCGCGTTGTGGTGCAGTGGATATCGGCTCGGAACGAGAAATCGGTGAGCCGAGTTCGAATTCCCGCTGAATTCATTGCATTCACTGACGCGCAAATACCCTTGGGAAAGGTATTAATCCGTATCTTCCCTCCAGTTATGGGTTAAATAACGGGACAGATTGGGTTCTATAGCCTTGGCCGGCAACCAGTCTACCGCAGAAAGCAATGGCAACCTACTGCTGGATAATATTCTGCCCAGTCAGTCATGTCTCTTTTGAGACATGATCGTCCAAGCGTGTATCACGTATGGCACTTAACTGATTGACTGACTTTTGCTTTGTAAATGACTTCTTTTGTATTACAAAAGTCCTTGAAGTGGGCATTTATTTTTGTCCCTGCAGTTACATTCCTTATTAATGATCCTGTTTTGCATAATTTTTTTTAAATTTCTGACGTTGAAACTTTTTAAATTACTTGTACAGTTATAACTTAGTTTGATTGTATTCCTCATTTGATTGTTTTGTTTAGTTCTGAGCTTTTTGAAAAGTTTTTATCTATTAGTTTAATAATATTTGTCTTATTTTTTTTATACATCTAAGTTAAATGGTCGGTTGAACTAGATAATGTTTCGTTTTCTATCATATTTTTGTTTGCTTGTTTGGTTGAGAATTGCATTGTAAAATGTTCTTATTGGCAATCTTCATTTGTAAACGAGTTATCATGCGACGTAGGTTTCTATCATGTGGTTCTTTTTCAGGCGATCTGCAATAGTTGATTTCACCGTTTTTTTTAAAGAACGCTGACGTAACGGAGATTTTTTGAACGCGTAATTGTTAAAATTACTAGAAATTATAACGTTTTCATATATGGTTGTATAAACCTAATAGGTATTTTATGGTATAGTTATACACTTAGTCATTTTTTTTTTATAAGCATTTCACCCCGAGCAAGGCATGTCACTGCCACTACTGTGCAGGGGGCTACGTAGAGTGAAGAAAGGCTGATTAAATATAGGAAATGACAGAGGGTGGGTGATAGGCGGGTAAGGATACCGAGAATGAGGGTTGGGTAGATGAGAGTGTTGTGAGAATAGTTGGGAGTTAGTGTGACAGGAGGTGTCTATTGACCCTACATTTAAACACCTGGAGATTGTAACTGTCGGGAAAGCAGACTTGTGGAAGGGAGTTCCACAGGCGGGAAGCGCGAGAAAAGAAGCTGTTGGAGTAGAATTTACGGTTACATCTTATTTGTTTAACTGTAAAAGGGTGGGACCTAGTTGCTAATCTAGTATCTCGTGTAAATTCGTGCTTAGGCGGCACCAGTGATCTAAGCTCATCGGAGCAGAAGCCATGAAAGTACTTGTAGAAGAGGCACAGGGAAGCCACATCACGCCGGTGTGAGAGCGGCTGCAGCCGGTCTGCCAAGTCAGTATCAACCACGTTACAGATCCTCCTTTGTATTTTGTCAAGAAGCCCAAGGAGAGCAGCATAATTTCTGTTCTTACATTCAGTCATACATTTTTGTTTGGGAATAACAAAAACTAAAATGGTAAAATCAGTTATTGCAAATCGACCGAAGACACCGAAAGGTAGAAACCTAGGTCGCGTAATAACTTGTTTTTCAACAGATGGCGTTCCCAGAATTACGTCCGTCAAAAGGTAAAGAAGGAACTATAAACGAGCTTGGAACTCAGTGTATGTCATTTCGTCTAAATGTAAACAATTTTATTTTTCATGGCGTTAAATATGTCAGGTTTCGTGCCAAAGAAAGTGTATTTGTGGGGAATTTTACTGCACTACTTTATTAAAAAAAAATCTGAAACTGAAGCACACAGAATTCTTGTTGAATGCCGGTAACAACATGCAGAGATGAGTTTAGACGCTTCAAAAATAATGGTTTTGATGTTGAAGATAAAGAACGCTCTGGTGCACTGAAAAATTTTGAAAAAAAAATGGAGGTATTACTTCATGAAGACTCATGTTAGGTACAAGCTGGATTTGTAGAATCATTAAGAGTTGATCATACAACAATTTCGAAACTTTTGAAAGCATTAGAAATGATTAAAAAGCAAGGACATTGGGTGCCGTACTAGTTGAAGCTGATGGACTTCGAACGACGTTTTGTTACGTGTGAACAACTGCTTCAGCGGAAGAAAAGGAAAAGGTTTTTGCATCATATCGTAACCGGCGATGTAAAGTGGATAGATTACTATAACCCTGAACGTAAAAGATCGTGTGGTAAGCCCGGCCATGCATCGATATTGGTAGCAAAGCCGAATATCAATGGTTCGAAGATTCTGCTATGCATTTGATGGGATCAGCTACGTGTAGTTTATTATGATCTGCTGAAACAAACCAAAACCGTCACAGAAGATCACTATCGACTACAACTGATGCATTTGAGTCGAGTAGTGAGAAAAACGGCCCTTATACGTGTAAATACACGGCAAATTAATTTTGTAACATGACTACACTAGGCCACATGTTGCAAAACGTGTGAAAACCTACTTGGAAACGCTTAAATGCAAAGTCCTACCCTATCTGCCGTATTCACCAAACATTGCTCCATTCAAATATCACTTGTTCCGATTATTGGCACATGGCCTGTATGAGAAGCACTTTCATTCTTATGAAGATGTTAAAAAATGGGTCGACTCGTGTCTAGCCTCAAAAGACGTATCGTTTTTCTGATGTGGAATTTCAATTCTCTCTCCTTATTTATTTATTTATTTATTTATTTATTATCTCTACCTAATTAAGCTTTCTTCTCGTATTATTATACGTTTTATGCTAAGAGTTTTTTCTCTTGCTGTGGAACTCTGTTCCGGCTTCTTGCTTCTCAGTCAACTTTAATCTTCAAAAATTTAAATGCAATCTCAATCGTTATCTTCTATCTTCTTAATTCTTATTCTTTTATTTTTTTCTTTCTTCTGAATTAAGTATTCTTCTCATATTATTATAAGTCCTATGCTAAAAGTTTCTTCTTTCACTTGTGGAATTCTCTTCCGGCTTCTTGCTTTCCAGTCAACTTTGATCTTCAAAATTTAAATACAATGTTTATCGCTATCTTCTGTCTTCTTAATTCATGTTCTTTTATTGTTCTTTCTCCTTAAGTAAGTTTTCTTCTCATATTATTATAAGTTCTATGCTAACAGTTTCTTCTCTCACTTGTGGAATTCTCTTCTGTCTTTTTGCTTCCCAGTCAACTTTGATCTTCAAAAATTTAAATGCAATGTCGATCGTTGTCTTTTGTCTTCTTAATTCTTGTTCATTTATTGTTCTCTCTCCTTAATTATGTTTTCTTTATCTCGTCTTATTATAAGTCTTTTGCTAACAGTTTCTTCACTTGCTTGTGGAACTCTCTTCTGTCTTCTTGCTTTCCAGTCAACTTTAATCTTCAAAAATTTAAATGCAATGTCAGTCGTTATCTTTTGTCTTCTTAATTCTTGTTCATTTATTGTTCTCTCTCCTTAATTATGTTTTCTTCTTCTCGTCTTATTATAAGTCCTATGCTAACAGTTTATTCTCTTGCTTGTGGAACTCTCTTCTGTCTTCTTGCTTCCCAGTCAACTTTAATCTTCAAAAATTTAAATGCAATGTCAATCGTTATCTTTTGTCTTCTTAATTCTTGTTCATTTATTGTTCTCTCTCCTTAATTATGTTTTCTTCTTCTCGTCTTATTATAAGTCCTATGCAAACAGTTTCTTCACTTGCTTGTGGAACTCTCTTCTGTCTTTTTGCTTCCCAGTCAACTTTAATCTTCAAAAATTTAAATGCAATGTCAATCGTTGTCTTTATTCTTTGATCGATCTACTTAATCATGTTTTTTTTCGTATTCTTTCTCATTCATTTTCCATACTTGTGTCTTAGTGGTTTTATTGCCTTGCTTGAGATTACATATTAAAAATCAGGAAGATTGCAGTTGTAATAGTTAGATACAGCTGTAAGTTTTTTGCTAAGATTTTTTTGTCACGCTTCTCACTTGTGGAGCTCTCTTCTGGCTTCTTGCTTTCCAGCCTCCCTCTGAAATACACGTATCTACATTCACAGCCATACACACATAGATTGTGCGAGTACACAAGCCCAAGCCCAAGTCCAAGATTAAGAACGTTCAAAATATTACTCACAATATTTGTCCTACACAAAAAAAAGAAGAAATGAAATTTCGCATCGACCAAAATCTTCATTGAATATTAACATCATCACAAAGCCTCGTAAAGAGAACACATGATGATAGTCCAAAACCCATTGAGTTTTAACAATAGACCATTGCAAAACCTAGTAAAAAAAGAGAAATGGTAATTTAAAAAGATTGACTATTAACGCTAAATCATCGCAAGTATAATATAAAGAAGAAGGGAAGTTATGTGAGTTCAAAATAATTCATTGAATGTTAACAATAAACCAAAGGAAAGTCTTATAGAAAGAACAAGTGATGGTAGTCAAAAGAAATCATTGAATATTATCAAGAGACCATTGAAAAGTGTCGTAAAAAATGACACGTGTAACAGTTTTAAGAATTCATACAATATTAACCACGAATTATTTCAAAGCCTCGAAAATTAAAGAAAGATATAATGGTTGTCTGAAAGCAATAAATGAATATTAACCATCTAGGGCCATTCGTATCATATTTGATACAGTATTTCCCTATAAGGAAACATTTGGTATTTCCCTATAAGGAAACATTTGGTATTCATTGACTGAGCAGTCAGTACTGCTTTCATTTGAAATTTATAAAATATTTCTCTTAAAAAATTTTTCAGGAAAATATTTCTTTCAAGGCTTGTTTTCATACTGTATCAAATATGATACGAATGGCCCTAGAGGGTTAAGATATACAAGAAGAGCCAGGATCGCCTACATCCTGAGAGAGTATGGTCCATAAAGAAGAGGGATAATGGCAGAACAAAACATCGATTGTATTTTAAACACCTCATCATAATGTTTCCGACAAAAACAAACACTAATAACAATTAGGAGGGTCGTAATCGAACCATTCGTCGAATAACGATTCAAATATCGTCTCAATATATTTGATTGAAAACCATCATAAATTTTATGAAATTATTTCAATGCTTCTGTCACAAACAACCACTAAGATGGTCTTAATCAAAACATTCATTGAATATAATTCAAATAACGTCTCGATGTATTTGATGAAAAATCATTATGAATTATATAAAATGGATTCGATGTTTTCGACACAAAAAACCATTAAGATGGTCGTAATCAAAACATTCATTGAATATAATTCAAATATCATCTCGATATATTTGATTGATAGGGAAAGAAATTTTTTAACAGTATTTGCGGCTTATTTTAATCTTTTATCCTTTTCTTTATCATTGATTTTAACGTACCATTCCGACGACGCACTTTCAAATTTGTAAAAAAAAGCGCTTCTAGTCGTAACGTTATTTTGTTTTGTTTACTTTTGTTATTATTGATTCAGATCAGAAGAGTCAATATTTTTCTCTATTATTTATCTTTGAAATATTTTAACAACAATATTAAAAATGTTCTTATAGATTTAATGATAATTTTATGCTTCTGTTATTGGTTTATTGATTGGTTTTTAGAGTCATAATAAATGGGACTTTTAATGACGAACTGTTTACTCCGACATTGAGTGTTTGTGTGTTTATGGGTGTATGTTTTTATGTGTGTACTTCTGACGGCTACCCACTGTCGTGGTGGAGAGGCTTGCGTGGCCCAGTGACTCTGAGAATGAGGTTCATCTTGGTGGCAAGGTCGAAGACGAGGACCCAGATTAAACGCGACCAGCTCCAAACGATGCAACAGTAGAATAAAACGGATGAAGAGGACTACGCATGATGGATATGCTACAGAAGGCGTCACTCAAAATTATAACTATAATCAGCGGCTCTTTGTTGCAGCTGCATGTCTCATTCCATACTTACCGCAGAGGAAGGTCATGAAATCAAATGTGGGGTCACTTCTTGGCAAGTTGGGGTCCACCTTAAATATATTAACTCGATCTGCACATTCTTCTGCTATGATTTTCTTTCACTGCCAATCAATTCTTGCAAAGCTAATTGGTGATAGAGAACGGATGACGGGAGCAGGTTTTGGTGATTCTGGAAGCTTCTAGTCTTGAACCTGCATGCGAATTTAGTTATCAACGCCATCATCGTAAACGAAGCCATCAGCAAAGAAGAAATCAAATTCTTAGATAAGAACTAAAGTTGACGACGACAATATTTGATTAAAAAATAAATATTCATTAATTTTAAGAAATCGTTTCGATGTGTCCAACAAAAACTAGCACGAAGATTGTCGTATCTGAAGCTTTAATTGAATATAATTCAAATGTTGTCTCAATATCTTTCATTGGATTAAACAATTGAATAAAAGAAATTAATGTATTTAATGGAGGTATTTTGATGTTTCCGGTCAAAGATATCATGAATATGAGTGAATAATCAAACTGTAATTTAATCAATATAAATAAATCATTAATATTATTAGGACACTTAATAAGTTTTCGCTGTCTTCTAACAGATGATGTTCCTAGAACTATGCGTGTAGTTTTAGATGGTAACGCATCTGTAAGGAACGATTATAAACACGCTAGAAATCCAGTGAATGTCATTTTACCGAAATGTAAACAACTTTGTTTTTAATAACGTTAAACATGTCGGGTTTCCGACCAAAGAAAGTGTATTTGCGGGGAATTTTACTGCACTACTTTATTAAAAAGAAATCTGCAGCTGAAGCACGCAGAATTCTTGTTGAGACTTACGGCAACCACGTTCTGTCGGAAACAGCATGCAGAAATTATTTTAGACGCTTCGAAAATAATGATTTTGATGTTGATAACTGTTATGTCGTGAGTAAGAATAAATAACTCAACAACAGGAATAGGTTAATTGTTGTATTCCTTGAAAATAGTATTTACAAAGGTTATTAGTATCCAATACAAGAATAGAGGTTAATCGTCTCAACCATCGTAAGACGTAGTATGAGCAATGGGTACTTCCGGGTTGTCACCGGAAGTCTACGACTGACTTGTCGATCGGCTGCTCGGCACACTCTCTACCCAACGTAGATGCCACCATTACTTTACATAGTAATGGAATAGTCCATTATCGCCGAATAGGCGCGGGCGTCCCAACAATCATGAAGAACCCCCTGGTGCACCAAAAACTTTGAAGACAAAGAATTGGATGCATTACTTCATGAAGATTCATGTCTGGCGCAAGCTGAATTTGCAGAATCATTTTGATCACACAACAGTTTCGAAACGTTTGAAAGCATTAGGAATGATTCAAAAGCAAGGACATTGGGTGCCGTACGAGTTGAAGCTGAGAGAGTCTATCGACATCTTGTCACGTGTGAACAGTTGCTTCAATAGCAGAGAAGAAAGTTTTTTTTTGCATCGTATCGTGATCGGCGATGAATAGTGGATAGACTACTATAACCCTCAACGTAAAAGATCGTGTGGTCAGCCCGGCCATGCATCAACATTGGTAGCAAAGTCGAATAGCAATGGTTTAAAGATTCTGATCTGAATTTAATGGGATCAGCTCGGTGTAGTTTATTATGATCTGCTTAAACCAACCAAAACTATTACGGGAGATCATTATCGACTACAAGTGATGCGTTTGAGTCGAGTATTGAAGAAAAACGGCCGCTATAAATCCTCTTTGGAAATTCTTAAATAGGAAGTTCTACCCCACCCGCTGAATTCACCAGACATTGCACCGTCTGATTATAATTTGTTCCGATAGATGGTACATGGTCTGACTGAGCAGCAGTTGCATTTTTATGAACATGCAAAAAATGGGTCGACTCGTGATTAGCCTCAGAAGACTTGTCGTTTTTCCGACGTGGAATTCAAATGCTGCCATAAAGATGGGAAAAGATAGTGGCTAGCTATGGAGAATACTTTCAGTGACATGTTTCTCACTAATTTTTGTAAAGTGCCATACGTGATACCCGCTTCGGCGATCATGTCTCGAAGGTGACATGACTAACTGGACAGAAGATTATCCCACAGTAGGTTGCCATTACATTCTACGGTAGATTGGTTGCCAGCCAAGGCTATAGAACCCAATCTGTCCCCTTATTTGACTCATAACTAGAGGGGGATGAGATATATATTATTAAGTAGTAATTAGTGGGTGATCAGTTTATTACTTCCTAACAAAATAAAACTGATCCCCCATTTTATGCTCAGTAGAGGCCTTAATCATGTTTCCAACTATTATATTCAGTCAGTCAGTTAAGTGCCATACGTGATACACGCTTGGGCGATCATGTCTCGAAGGAGACATGAGTGACTAGTCTGAAGATTATCCCGCAGTAGGTTGCCATTGCTTTCTACGGTAGACTGATTGCCAGCCAAGTCTATAGAACCCAATCTGTTCTGATATTTAGCCCATAACTGGAGGGAAGAAATGGATTAATACTTTTCCCAAGGGTATTTGTGCTTAAGGGAATGCAAGGAATTCAACTGGAATTCGAACTCGGCTCCCTGATTTTACTTTTCATAAAAAAATCAGCGGGAATTTATTTAAGTTCCAAATGAAAACAACAATTTTCTGGATTATTTTTTTTTTTTAATCATATCACCCCAAGCAAGGCGGTAATGCCACTGATGCGCAGGGGGCTACGTAAGGGTAAAAAGAATGGAAAAGAGAAAGCCGGAAACCGCATCCTAAACAGGAAACAAGGGATGAGCCTCTTCACCTGTTCAATAAATGTGGGTGGAGTGTGAACCGGGCGATAGTTTAGTCTATCTACTCCAATTGAAAAAAAAAGGAAAAAAGGAAAAGAGTGAAAAGATTGGAAAAGAGAAAACCGGAAACCGCATCCAAAACAGGAAACAAGGGATGAGCCTCTTCACCTGTTCAATAAATGTGGGTGGAGTGTGAACCGGGCGATAGTTTAGTCTATCTACTCCAATTGAAAAAAAAAGTAAAAAAGGAAAAGAGTGAAAAGATTGGAAAAGAGAAAACCGGAAATCGCATCCAAAACAGGAAACAAGGGATGAGCCTCTTCACCTGTTCAATAAATGTGGGTGGAGTGTGAACCGGGCGATAGTTTAGTCTATCTACTCCAATTGAAAAAAAATAATAAAAAAGGAAAAGAGTGAAAAGATTGGAAAAGAGAAAACCGGAAACCGCATCCTAAACAGGAAACAAGGGATGGTCCTCTTCACCTGTCCAATAGATGTTACCTTCCTTCACACTATAGTGTAACACAAAAGATATAAATAAATAAATGCACAACAATAATTATATAGTAGATACTTTTTTGAGTAGTTAAAAAGAAAGCCTACACAAATACTGAAGATAAGATTATTTCAGAGCATTTATTGAATTTAAATATGTCATCTTAATGCCTAAGGAAAAAATAATAAGGAAGAGATGTACTTTCCAAAGTATTTATTATTTATTAACAAAAGATAATCCTTACTCCAGACAATAGCATTAAAGAAAAACCTATTCATTTGAATGTCTCAGAGAAAAAAATCAAGTATGGAACAAATATAATCTAAAACATTCAGCGAAAAAAAAAAATGCTGACAATTGCCCCAGTGAGGATAAAGACAGAAAAGTGATCATTAAATATTAACAATACTTCTTGACTTTGTCCGAACAAATAAGTACTTTAATGGCGAGGCAAGAATAAAACAATCGTCAATTTACAAGTCATCTCAAAACCTTGGAAAATGAAAAACATCAAAAGATGCGGTTAGTCCAAATCAATCTTCTATGTGCCCTATGCCTTCAGGACGTAGGCGATCATGGCTTTCCACATCTCCCTATCCTTGGTGGCTCTTAGCACGCCTTCTCCTGTTACACCATGCAACCCTCGTTCCATCATCCACCTGATTAGGCCCTTCAAATATGTTATCCGCTGCTTTCCCCTGTCTCCTTTTTTCTTTATCTGGCCTGTTTGTATCAGGTTCTCCAAGCCCTCCTTCTTCATTGCATATCCCAGGAACTTCAGCTGTCTCTTCTTGCTGCTCAATATTAATTTCCTTTTCGTTTCCATCATTTCTAAGACCTCATCATTGCTCACATGATCGATCCATGATATTCGCAGCATCCTTCTGTAGAACCACATTTCTGTTGCTTCCAGTTTATTTTTTTAGTCACTTTTCTAAAATACCGTACGTTGGGATCGCCTACCCTAGACCGATAATATCAAATAGTCACCTTCCTGACAAATCGATCTATATTGTCCTGCTATACAACCCATAGCAGGAGGAAGAAGAGATGGATTAATACATTTCCCAATAGAATTTGCATTGACCCCTTTGAAAATCATATTTCTCCACTGTGCGGCGTGGGTCCCACTTTGGGAACCACGGTGTTAACTAAAATTCTCAGAAAAAAAATTTAGTTGAAATTAGGATAGGGCAAAATCTATTTTGAATAGTAACAACAGTTTATCTTAATTTCTCAGACAAAAATATGGAGAGTTGAGAATATCTATTGATCAAAAAAAATCTATTTTGAATTCTCAGATGGAAGCAACAATGAAGATGAGGACAGTGTAGAACACTTATTGAATGTTGGCAAGAATTTATCTGAACTTCTCGCGCAAAGACAATAATGACGATGATCAGAGTCAAAACAAAAAGTGAATTTCAAAGACAATATTTACGACGGTAAGTCAACAATTACCCACACTTTTGACACTATATATATATATATATATATATATATATATATATATATATATATATATATTAGGTTTGTCACAATGTCTTCAGCTCATACGGGTTTATCTAAGCCCCATCACTCCCATCGACAACCACTCACTATCGCCCTCTGTTCTGATTTGATTCGTTGTCGATGATGCTTCTGTAACTCTTTTTTTACAGGTAGAGGTGTTGACCTAACGCAAACCCTTTTATTTACCGGGACTAGGTGGTCCACTTCTAGATTGGTTTTAAACTCAGAGTTTTTCCGTCAACAAAGCCTATAGAAACCAGTCTGTTCTGTTAGTTATCCATAGCTAGTGAGAGAAGAAATGAATTTATACCTATTCCATGAGTATTATCACGTAAGCGATTTTAATGAACTCGACTTGAATTCGAACTTGTTCTTCTGATTTTTCAACTCGATCCGCTTAACCATTACTCAACCGTGCTTATAGTCGGTACTATGTAAGTATTGAAACTTGAGCTTGATCGCACCAGTAGTAAGAAAACCGGCGCAATCACTTGAGCACAACAGATATTTTTCAATCATTTCACCTCAAGTAAGAAAAGAAAAAAGAAAAAAGAAAAAAGAAATAGAAGGAGTTGCCTTCGCATCGGATTTATTTAACTTACGAGGGTAAGCAAAAAATTATCCGCACTTTCGCTATAACATATCGTTAGGTTTGTCACACTGACTTCTGCTGGTGCGTGCTTATAGTTGGTAATATTGCGGTCACGGGATCGAAGTTTTCTGGCTGTTGTTACAGTGTAAACATGGCAGTTCTGCTGGCAGTGTGCAGCGAGGAGGAACATAGAGCAGTGATGCGATTCTGGTCGGAAGATTTGTCAGGGGCTAAAAAATTAAGTATTTAGCGCAATACGGTGACAGTGCACTACCGTGTAGAAGTATGAGTTGATGACGAAATTCGAAAGTAAGCGGACAAGCGTAAGACATGAAGAAGTAGGAGGTCACCCGTCAACCTCAACCACTGATGAGAAGATTCAGAAAGCTCGAAAGATGGTAACGGCAAAGTGGCGGGTATCATCGATGAAGCAGCAGGTTCTCTGCAGGTTCTCATTACAGCTCTGTGTCCCTAAATTTGCTGACAACAATGTGGTAGAACAGACTCCCAAGAGGATGCTTTCCCGATCACTACAATCTTAATCTGTTCAAATCTAGGGTTAAGCGTTATCTTCCCTTCCTATCCTCATAAACTGTCTCTTACTCTCTAACCATCTACTATGTAAGCAATTATTATTCCACTCGAGTAGATTCTCAGGCGAACCATTGCTATGTGGAACCGACTCCCAAGAGGATGTTTCCCCGATCATTGCAATCTTAATCTGTTCAAGTCTAGGGTTAAGCGTTATCTTCCCCTCCTATCCTCATAAAAAGCCTCTTACTCTCTAACCATCTACTATGTAAGCAATTATTATTCCACTCGAGTAGGTTCTCCCGCGAACCATTGCTATGTGGAACCGACTCCCAAGAGGATGTTTCCCCGATCATTGCAATCTTAATCTGTTCAAGTCTAGGGTTAAGCGTTATCTTCCCCTCCTATCCTCATAAACAGTCTCTTACTCTCTAACCATCTACTATGTAAGCAATTATTATTCCACTCGAGTAGGTTCTCCCGCGAACCATTGCTATGTGGAACCGACTCCCAAGAGGATGTTTCCCCGATCATTGCAATCTTAATCTGTTCAAGTCTAGGGTTAAGCGTTATCTTCCCCTCCTATCCTCATAAACAGTCTCTTACTCTCTAACCATCTACTATGTAAGCAATTATTATTCCACTCGAGTAGGTTCTCCCGCGAACCATTGCTATGTGGAACCGACTCCCAAGAGGATGTTTCCCCGATCACTACAATCCTCATAAACTGCCTCTTATTCTTTAACCATCTCCTATGTAAACAATTATTATCCCGCGAACCATTGTTCTGTAGGACCGACTCCCAAGAGGATGTTTCCCTGGTCACTACAATGTTAACATGTTCACATCTAGGATTAGCTACTATCTTTACCTCCTATCCGCATAATCAACCACCTAAACAACTCTCTACCTAGAGTGGCTCCCGTGACTTGTGCAGGTGACCCTTACTGTAAAAACAAAAAACAAAAAAACAATCTAATAAATAAATATAAAATTTCTGTCACTTCTGAAAGAAAAAAGAAAGTGTATAAATTCACTTTCCTGTGTTCAGGTTTAAATTCTAATCATCGTTTTTCAAAATAACAAACTTTTCCGAAGGAGTGAAAATAGTTAGAATGATAGTGGTCAAGAAAAGCGTCGTTTTTTTAATATACCGTTTATTACGGGTACAAATGTTAAAGATTGCCGGACTTTTAATATACAGGGAGATCCAGAACTAGGTGGAAAGTAAATGATAACATTTATTTTGAGATTACATATACAATTATATTTACTAATACAATTATTAAATTGACATTACAATTATGTCTATTCATATGGCCGGGTTATTTGAAAGAGGCTTTATCGGTTCACACAATGTTATCTAAAATTACTGAATTTTCGTCAATTTCATTCAGTATCATCTCACTAAATTGCAGCCGCCTGTCTGGGTCATCCTCTAATAAGCAATGAATTAGCCGTGAACGATGAGCTTTCAACCTAATAGATTTCTGGATTCGAATAATAAGAGGATCGTGAAATGCTCAATTCGAAAGACGCTATTCTCGTAGATTTTTTTGGGCGGTGAACAAATACTTCGGCGACAAGTTGCCTCTGGTGTAGACTATTTTGGGTTGACCAGTAGTTGGAGCATTAAGAAACGAGCTAGTGGCCTCGAATTTGTCATGAATGCGGTAAATGATTTTTTTCTTTCTGACTTGACTACCTAATGTTTCAACCCATTTTCTTCTGTTTCAGCACTCTCTTAGGATGTGCTTTGTGGTGCAGTGGATATCGGCTCGGAACGAGAAATCGGGGAGCCGAGATCAAATTCCAGTTGAATTCGTTGCATTCAATTACGCGCAAATCCCCTTGGGAAAGGTATTAATCCGTCTCTTCCTCCCAGTTATGGGTAATTATTATTACAGGACATTTATAACATTTATAACATTTATAACAGGACAGATTGGGTTCTATAACCTTAGCTGGCAACCAATCTACCGTAGAAATCAATGGCAAACTACTACGTGATAATCTTCTGCCCAGTCAGTCATGTCTCTTTCGAGACATGATCGCCCAAGCGTGTATCACTTATGGCAATTAACTGACTGACTTTCTTTCATCAGTATTTAAATTATTTGCCATTCTTGATTCTCTGAACAATCTAAAAAGAAAACAGATTAAATTTAGATGAATTTATATAAATTTAAAATAATTTTTTTTTATCATTTCACCCCAAGCAAGGCATTCCACTGCCACTATTGCACAGGGGGTTACATAGGGGAAAGTGATGAGAAAGAGTGGTTAGATATATGAAATGTCAGAAGGAGGGTGATAGACGGGTAAGGATACCGAGGATGAGGGTTGGGTAGATGGGAAGAGTGTTTGAGAGAATGGATGCGAGTTAGTGTGTTAGGAGATGTCCATTGATCTTACATTTAAACTCCTGGAGATTGTAGCCGTCGGGGAAGCAAGTATGAGGAAGGGAATTCCACAGGCGGGAAGTGCGAGAAAAGAAGCTGTTGGAGTAGAAATTGCGGCTACATTTTATCGGTTTCACTGTAAAAGGGTGGGACGTAGTTGCTAATCTAGTATCTCGTGCAAATTCGTACCTATGAGGCAACAGTGATCTAAGTTCATCGGAGCAGAAGCCGTGAAAGTGTTTATAGAAGAGGCACAGAGAAGTCACGCCGCGCCGGTGAGAGAGGTTTTAAGTTTTGAGATTATGTTAGAGACCAGTGAGGATATAATGTGGACGTCATTCAGTTCAGCCTCAGTTCTAGGTGGGAAGTCGGGTGTAGAAACTCCATATGAATCCAGTCTCGAATTGGTCGAGAATCTGCGAGCAAATCATTCAGCCTTGTCCGCTGAGGAGGTGAGGACCTCAAATTCATTGATTAGGGGGGTATTGAGGACTTACTCTTGTTAAGCACGCTTTTACATAGTTGCCAGTAGTCTTTGGCACCGAACTTACAGGATGCAAGGCGTTGCTTCATTATGGCAGCAAACAACATCTTAGCTTCGTTAAGTATCTTTTTACACTTATTACGACCTGAGGCGAAAAGGCGCCTGTTTTGGTCCGACGCGTAGCTACGATAGAGCCGGAAGGGCAGTGGCGACCGAGCAAGCGGGCGAGAACCAGGGAGACGAATGAGATTTAAGCTGAAATTTTATGGCAGGGATGAAAGCATCGATACCAGCCTTAACCTAAGAGGAGACCTCGGATGCACAGTCTTCGACGGGAAGACTAAAAACGTTGTTCCAAGGGACGTCATAGAGGAAGTCTCGGAACGAATCCCAGTCTGCTCTTTGGTAGCAGTAGGATATTCTGCTGGTCTGGGTTTCTTGAGTGGGGTGGGAGTGGAATGAGATGTTAACGGAAAACTCCATTGCAATAATACAACCGAAACACAAACCTATTCCACCAAGAATTCACCTAATTTAGAACCACCCTGTAGAATGCCATTCCAATAATACCAGATTTGCAGCACCATATTCTTCGTAAGCAGACTAGCCTCTACATGGGTGAGTTGTTCAAACTTTTGCTTTCTGACCCTGAACCCCGCGTTCGAATCTCACCATGGTCCATTTCTCAAGAAAGTGACTTCTTGGCCTTACCGGTCTGGGGGAGGCGATCCCAGCATGCGGCATGTTTGGAAAGTGCCTGAAAACCATATCACGTGTTGATTCAAGCCTTGTGTGTAAAGCTGAGTAGACGGGACACGTTGGGAGCCGTCGATAGCTGTGAAGCCACAAAACACTGTGTACGACGGTTTGAGCGTGCTGGCCTTTTCCAGACTGTTGATCACACCAGATAATGCGCTCTCTCACAGAAACTGTAACAAAGGTCTGCTCAACATAAATACAATTGCTCCTCAGGCAACTTCCCAATCAAAGGCCTTGCTGCCGAGTGCAACGTGGATTAACTAGCCGCCCTGGAAGACGGGCATATTCGGATACGAGTGGCCGGCCACAGGTGAGCTATCTGGGTGTTGAACAAACACAAACGTGCCTGAGAAAGCGTCTGCAACGGGGATTAGTTTAGTTTGGTTAGTTTTACGGAATATCAACCTCAATAGGTTTTTTTTAATGACGACAAGAATTTTACAATAGATTTGTATGAATTAAATATGTATTCTTTGTAAGAAATAAGTTTTTAAATCAGGTCTCATTGGTGTATTTTTGTAAAGTTGTTTTTATTGAGAATCAAATCCCTTGCTGGTATGCATTTTTTTCCCCAAAAATGTATTGCCGGAATTTTTTTCCCCCAAAAAAATATATTGCAGGAATTTTAATTATAAAAATCTATTTTAATACCTTCATAGGGTTTTAACGCCAGTTTGCGGGATAAATTATATGACTATAGCTGGGACCCTAAAAGGTGCTACCACTCCAGATCAGGTTGGACCTGAGAACAACATTTAAAAGGTGGTTCCATGCTCCTCAGGCAACTTCCCAATCAAAGGCCTTGCTGCCGAGTGCAACGTGGATTAACTAGCCGCCCTGGAAGACGGGCATATTCGGATACGAGTGGCCGGCCATTTATTAGTCATATAGCAGGAATCGGCAACCTTTTGCTATCTGACGAACTGAGGTTTTAAGATTATTCTTAAAAATCATACGTATTTTTATGCAAGTCAAAGTCAATATACCTGTCCTACAATATGTTTTATATAGAAATACAATAATATGTAAACCACATTAATAGAAATAACCTGTTTTTAAAAAAATTTATTTTATTGGAAGCTTCGCCTTTGCATGGTTCAGCCAATTTCTTAATATAGGCGACATACTTTAATGAGTTTTACATAATTTTCGAAATGTTCAGTTATAAGGCAACGTCGTTGAGGATTAACACTGCTTTTATGTGAGAGAAAATTTGTTTACAGGAATAAGGGGAACCAAAACTCATAAGAATAGCAAAAGCATTTTTCTTTCAACAGAGAACACTAACCATGAGTATATAGTACCCAGCACAAATGACGCCATTTTAATAACAATTTAATTACAATTTTCAGTATCTGATTTTCTTACCGAAATAATGTTTTTTCAGTTCCTACTAATGTTAAATCAAAGTTCAAAGTTTGAAGTGCCTGCATGTAAAATATATCAAATAAAGATTTATATTTAATATATTTTTGATATTTTCAGAATCGGGTATGATATACCCATGGTTAGTAGTGGTGTAACTTTAATTGCTGGTTAGTGTTCCAGGGTTTTAAACAGATGAAAGATCTTGGGAGGGATGTTGAACCCTTTTTTCTTTTATTTTTTTTATTCGTATCACCCCGTGCAAGGCGGTAACGTCACTGATGTGCAGGGGGCTACGTAATAGTGAAAAGATTGGAAAAGAGAAAGCCGGAAACCACATCCTAAACAGGGAACAAGGGATGAGCCTCTTAACGTGTTCAATAGACGTGGGTGGAGTGTGAACCGGGCGATAGATAGATCTATCTACTCCAATTGAAAAAAACAAAACAAAGTGAGAAGATTGGAAAAGAGAAAGCCGGAAACCACATCCTTAACAGGGAACAAGGGATGAGCCTCTTAACCTGATCAATAGACGTGGGTGGAGTTTGAACCGGGCGATAGATAGATCTGATAACAGTAGAGTTTTCTAAATTTTTTGTCTTCTAGATAGGTCCTTAGTTCAATAAATTGTGCCACTGGAAATTGCTTGTCGAGTCACGTGTAGCACATGTGGCACATGTACCATAGTTTGCCGATTCCTGATTTTTAGTAGTTTTTTTTTCGTTTACATAGAACCGTTTTCGCTCTACGTTGTTGCAAACAATCCACTTTTTATTTCCTTTAGTTACACATTTCAAAAATGTTTTTGTTACTTATATACGAACATGACCACTACTCCGCTGCATAATGTTTATATCATAAGTACTGAAATTTTTTTTTTCATAGGTAATCACACCTATGAAAAAAAAATTTAAGTAATTATGCAGCGGAGAAGTGGTCATGGTCGTATATTAGTAACAAAATAGAAAAGACATCTTAAGGTAACAAAACTAGTGTATGGTATAAGCGTAGCGTAGTGGTTATCGTTTAGCGGGTAAAATTCAAATTTCGAGAGGGTTCTTTGAGTTCCCATTCGTGCAAATACCTACGAAAAAGTTAGGGATCCATATCGTCTCATCCCAGCTATGGGTAAAATAGAAAACTCTTGCCTTGGATGGCAACCAATCGAGAAGAATGATGTCTCTGAATTAAAAATCGGCAACACTATCGCATATAACCCACTTGATGCAGAAACTATCGCATCCACACATAAAGTGGTTAGACTGTGACTCTATTTTTTTTACAGGGAACTCTAATGGTGCTAAAGGCGGGATAGTAGAATTAGTAGAATACAGTATAAAATTTAGTATTCAGTAATCTTTTAATATTGTGTTTTTCTTTTTTTTTCTTTGAGTTGGTTAAGTGTTATGGTGCCCTATCTATAAGAATGAACTCTTCCTCCTTCAATAAATAATAACCTGCGTAACTTCCGGGGACGCAGCTGTGAGGCAGTCGTGTGACAATCGAGACGCAGCGTAACTATACTCTTCAGACTTAGATTTCTATTTGCTGATTACTAACACACGTATTTGTATATATTGTTCTGTTATTCTAATACACTGTTTGAACCTACTTCTTGTTTCCGTGTCTTACTTCCGGAACCTAACAGGTCACAACAACGAAGATTTCGCCACAACATTAAGCCACCCTGATGTCCGCAGTTGCTGAAATTTAGTTAAATTTGAATTGTTGCTTTGAAACGAAATAGCAAAAATACATCTTGTATGACAGAAAACTAAATATATTATTGCCTCAAGAGTCCCATAACAAAAGAGAACTCCGTGTACTGCAGCCATAACAGAAGATATGTGTCTACGGTAAAATAGATTGAAAAAGCCCATCACTATGCGAGGTGGATGAGAATTCAGTGTTTTCCTTCCGAAATTAATCGGCACATCAAAGCCAGAAAGCTAAGTAAACATTACTATTTAGCGTATACAAGGGTCAGCCGAAAAGTTCAGACTGACCAAGATATAACAGCGGTTGTATTTTTTTTTTTAATCATATCACCCCAAGCAAGGCGAAAACGCCACTGATGCGCAGGGGGCTACGTGAGAGTGAAAAGATTGGGAAAGAGAAAACCGGAAACCACATCCTAAACAGGAAACAAGGGATGAGCCTCTTCACCTGTTCAATAGACGTGGGTGGAGTGTGAACCGGGCGATAGTTTAGTCTATCTACTCCAATTGAAAAAAATAAAATAGGATAAAAAAAAAACAAGAGTGAAAAGATTGGAAAAGAGAAAAACCGGAAACCACATCATAAACAGGAAACAAGGGATGAGCCTCTTCACCTGTTCAATAGACGTGGGTGGAGTGTGAACCGGGCGATAGTTTAGTCTATCTACTCCAATTGAAAAAATAAAATAGGATAAAAAAAAAGAGTGAAGAGATTGGAAAAGAGAAAAACCAGCAACCACATCCTAAACAGGAAAAAAGGGATGAGCCTCTTCACCTGTTCAATAGACGTGGATTTTTTTTTTTTTTGCTACACTTATTTATTTTTCAAATCAAATTCACCCCAATCAAGGCAATAAAGCCACTAAAATACAAGGAGTACTGGGTGTAGCAGTATTGGATAACAGAAATTTTACGAAGGAGCGAGAATAATAGACACGCTATCAGGAAAACAGTAAATGTTTTATTATTAATGGAAGCCTTTGAGATTTCTGGTTGCCTGGTGCAAATGTTATTCTTTTTCTATGTGCCCTGTCCTTTCAGGACGTAGGCGATCATAGCCTTCCAAGTCTCCCTATCCCTGGTGGCTCTTAGCACACTTTCTCCTGTAACATCTCGAAGCCCCCGTTCTGTCATCCACCTACTTAGGCCCTTCAAGTCCGCTGCTTTCCTTTGTCTCTTTTTACCTCTATCTGGCCTGTTAGTAACAGATTTTCCAAGCCTTCCTTCCTCATTGCATGTCCCATGAACTTCAGTTGTCTCTTCCTGATGCTCAATATTAATTTCCTTTTCGTTTTTATTTTTTCCTACACCTCGTCATTGCTCACATGCTCACACGGTCCGCTTATCAGATGTCTCCTAATCTCCTTGCACCCAATGAAGAAGGCAGACCGTGGAGGTACAACACCTAACTGGCTGGAAGATGCCCAGCTTGAGGCGGGCGGTAGTTGTCCAGTGATATTGGAGAATCTCTCCCACCGACGACCACTGGCGCTAATGCCCTACGCCAATGAAGCAGTAGCTTATAACACGAAGTCATGGGAGAGAGTAGCAGTCAATCGGACCAAATGAAGAGGAATCCTGGCCCAACAACTTAAATCAAGAGAGGAGCAACTAATAAATTCGCCATGGATAGGCGGGTTCGCAGGAAGCAAAATGACAGCTCCGACAGACCATAAACGAAACAAATGCATCCTCTGCAATAAAGGCTGTCACTCCTGCATAGGCTTCTACAGTCACAGACGCCGATGCTCCAGCCAAGCAGACAACTAGAATGCTACTACTAATTGGAGGCTTTCCCTTCCAAGATATTAGCCAACTGCTTAAAATCGGAAACATACTTTGTCATTTTGAGTTTTAAAGATTTTCTAAATGTTCAGGTTTTAGGCAACCGCGTTGTAGAAAAAAATTGCTAATAGTAATAAGTTGAACCAAAAGACGTAAAAGAGCAAAAACCTTTTTCTTGAAACAGAAACAGGTTGGGATGTCCAACAGTTGAGAATAGCAGAACTGCATTAAAATTTTTAAAGATCAAAGTTTTGGAAAGCATGGAGCATGAAGAGAGTTCCACAAGCGAGAAGTGCGAGAAAAAGTAAACTGTTGGCATGAAAATTACAGTTACATTTTGCCAACTAAATTTTGAATTGATGAGATCTCGTCACCAACCTTTTTTTTTTTAATCGTATCACCCCAAGCAAGGCATTCGACTGCCACTATAGCGCAGGGGGTTACATAGAGCGATTGGATATAGGAAATGTCAGAAGGAGGGTGATAGACGAGTTAGGATGTACATAGGGAGAGAGTTGGAGAGAGTGGGTGTGAGTTAGTGTGTTAGGAGGTGTCTATTGACCCTACATTTAAACTCCTGGAGGTTGTAACCGTCGGGGAAGCAAGCATGCGATAGGGAATTCCACAGGGGGGAGTGCGAGGAAAGAAGCTGTAGAAATAGAGTAGAAATTGCTGTTACATTTCATCGGTTTCATTGTAGAAGGGTGGGACCTAGTTGCCAATCTAGTATCTCGTGCATATTCACATCTGGGGGGTACCAGTGATTTAAGTTCGTCAGAGCAGAAGCCATGAAAGTATTTATAGATGAGGCACAGGGAAACCACGTCACGCCGGTGAGAGAGTGACTGCAGGCGGTCAGCCAAGGCGGTATCAATCACATTACAGATTCTTCGCTGTATTTTGTCAAGAACCCCGAGGAGAATAGCAGGGGCACCCGACCAGATGTGGCAGCAGTATTCAATACACGGGCGGATGGTAGATTTATATAAGTGCAGGATAGATTCAGACAGAAAGAATTTCCGGGCCCTGCACTGAAACCCGACTTTCATAGCAATGGATTCGACGTAGTCATTCCACTTGAGGTTCGCTGAGAGTGTCAGGCCAAGCAGGCGTAGTGTTTTACTCTCTGGGAGTTCCTTGCTAATGGGAGGGAGGTGCGGTTGTCTGTGGGGGGTTAATTGACAGCAGCTTCGTTTTGGAAGAATTGAATTTTACGAACCATTTCTTACCCCATTCCACCACGGATTGGAGGTCCTTTTCAAGCTCGGCAGCGAGGTTCGCCTTGTCACCAACACCAGATAAATTTATGAAGTCAGTGTACCATAACGAAGGGTTCATCTGAACAAGTACTGTGAAAGCCGGAAGGCAGTTTCATAACTGAGAAAAGAAACTGTTTAATCATAGAACTTACGGCTAAATCTAGCCACTTCATTTGTCAATAAATGAGATCCATACGACAGTCTGATACTGTGTTTAAATTTTTAAAAAGCTCTGGTACCATAGCGAAAATCCGAAAAATTACCATGAAAATATTTATAGACATGACACAGGAAAGCAAGCTGAGATGCCAGTTCAGGACAATAATATTGCATATTCTTCTTTATATTTATCAAGAATCTCTAAATTTATAGTAGAAGAATCGAGGTATATGTAGCAACAATATTCGAAATGATTGGCCTATAAACAGTCAAACTAGATTCTGAAGACACGTCTATTGAACAGGTGAAGAGGCTCATCCCTTGTTCCCTGATTAGGATGTGGTTTCCGGCTTTATCTTTTCCAATCCTTTCTCTCTCTTTTTTTTTTCAATTTTTTATTTTTTTCTTCAATTGTAGTAGATAGACTAAACTATCGCCCGGTTCACACTCCACCCTCTTCTATTGAACAGGTGAAGAGGCTCATCCCCTGTTTCCTGTTTAGGATGTGGTTTCCGGCTTTCTCTTTTCCAATCATTTCTCTCTCTTTTTTTTCAATTTTTTATTTTTTTTTCTTCAATTGGAGTAGATAGACTAAACTATCGCCCGGTTCACACTCCACCCACGTCTATTGAACAGGTGAAGAGGCTCAACCCTTGTTCCCTGTTTAGGATGTGGTTTCCGGCTTTATCTTTTCCAATCCTTTCTCTCTCTTTTTTCAATTTTTTATTTTTTTCTTCAATTGGAGTAGATAGACTAAACTATCGCCCGGTTCACACTCCACCCTCGTCTATTGAACAGGTGAAGAGGCTCATCCCTTGTTCCCTGTTTAGGATGTGGTTTCCGGCTTTATCTTTTTCAATCCTTTCTCTCTCTTTTTTTTTTCAATTTTTTTTCTTTCTTTAATTGTAGTAGATAGAGTAAGCTATCGCCCGGTTCACAATCCACCCTCGTCTATTGAACAGGTCAAGAGGCTCACTCCTTGTTCCCTGTTTAGGATGTGGTTTCCGGCTTTCTCTCTTTCTTACGTAGGCCCCTGCATATCAGTGGCGATACCGCCTTGCTCGGGGTGATATGATTAAAAAAAAAAAGACAAGCATTGCAGATTCCTCTTTGGATTTTATTAAGCATCTCTGAATATATCGCAAAAGCACCAGAGCTTTACAGCAATATTCAAAGGATAGACGCATGATTAGCCCATAAATATGTGTTTTAAATTCTAAAGGGAAACATTGCAGATACCTCCTTGGATTTTATCAAGAATCTCTAAATATAGATCAGTAGTAGAACCTATATATATATATATATATATATATATATAACAACAATATTCGAAGCATGGACGAATAGTAGTTATAGATATGTACGATATATTCAGGAAATAAAAAATGTCTCGCACGACACAATGAACCGACTTTCTTAGCAACTATCTTAGCAATGGATTCAGTATAGTCTCATATCATCCTTGAAGGTTCGCCTGAGAAGTCAAAACAAGTCACTCTCCAAGAGGTTAGTATCTGCCACGCTGATAAAAGAGAGAGAAAGAGAGAGGGGTCTCTCACATGATTAAGAAAGAGAGAGAGGGGGGTTGCATATCTTTTTCTCCTAACTGCTGTGTCTACCTACATGTATATCTTCAGTCAGTCAGTCAGTCAGTCAGGTGCCATACATGATACACGCTTTGGGCGATCATGTCTCGAAAGACTGGGCAGAAGATTATCCAGCAATAGTTTTCTATTGCTTTCTGCAATAGACTGGTTGCCAGCCAAGGCTATAGAACCCAATCCGCTCTGTTATTTAACCCATAACTAGAGGGAAGAGACGGATTAATACTTTTCCCGACGGTATTTGTGTGTAAGAGAACGCAAGGAATTCAACTAGTATTCGAACTCAGTTCCCCGATTTGTCGTTCAGAGTCGATATCCATTGCCCCACAACGCACATCTTCATTGTACCACAAAGCACATGTATATCTTGGTTAGCCTATAAAATTTCTAGGCCACCCCCATACTTAGAGATTGAGATGGGAGCGGGAGGAGAAAGGAATTCTTACCATTGCAAAGAATAATAGGGAGACAGTGAATGTAATGAACTCGACTGGAATTCGAACTCGGCCTGCCGATCACTCTTTCCGAGTATCTGGTATTACCAAGCGGTCACTCATGTAGGAAATGACCAGACTCGACGTTGCTTAACTTCGTTAATCGTAGGAAAACCGTCGTCTCAATGAGAAAAATAGAAAAATAGCCGTAAGACATACCAAACGCATATCGTATCTTACAGCGTCTGGTATTCCAAAGCTGTCACCCATCTAGGTACTGACCAGGCTCGGTGTAGCTTAACTTCAATAAACTTACGAGAACCGTTATTTCAATGTGAAGTGTCCGTAGGCCGATTACAACACCCTCACGTCCAAGCTTACAGTACCTGTTATTCCCAAGCGGTCACTCATCTACGTACTGATCGTACCGTTACCAGTGTGTCCTTACCCCTATACAGTATTTGGGCATTATTTACTAATATTTGTCACATGATGATAATAATTGTGTTTTATTCTGGTGTGATCAGAGCTGGTAAAGGAAGAGTATAATTTAATTATTAGAACAGTGGAAATTTGAGCAAGGGCTTCGTTGCAGGCAGCATGTACCAATTTCCGGGCTAAATTGGAATCAAATGGCGTAATAGGGCCAAAAGTATAAAACGCCTAATAGATGTAAATGAAAATAGTTCTATGTGGATATGGAAAAAAAAGACATATTCCGTGGAGCGTTTCAGCGAACATGACGACATGACGACATGACATGAGGTTCCCGTTGCATTCTCACAACGCGAGGTTTTTCGTTTTATGCTTTTTTCGTAAATCTAATTTCGCCGTTACATATTTGAACTAGAATATCTATAACACACTAATATGTCGTTATAATGGGGATTCACATCAGTGATGGGTGCAGGTGTGCAAGTGAAAACGTTGAGAGGAAGGCCCCTAAACGGTGCACATTCTCTCCTGATGACCACAAATTTAGATATAAATTCGAGAGCAACACATTAAAAGAAATTCAATGAAATCATATGTTGTAGAGAGGAACGGTGGAAATGTCATTGGCATGAGGAGCTTTATACATTCAGCTCGCTTCTGGAGAGTTTCAATTACTTTCAAGTAATTTTTATCTTCTGGTGTGATGATCTATGTCCTTACATTGGTCTAACAAGTATCACACTCTCCCGTAGATTGACTTGTCACTTATAGAAACTCAGTGCAAGAAAAAAAAATACTAATAACACAAGATGAGGTTTGGTAGATAATACAAAACCTATAGAGAAGCCACTGCAAAAATAAATAATCTAGAAGATATTAGGATACAAAAGAACCCGGATTAAATTTTGTTTTTTTAAATTAGCGTTCACCTTGTACAAGGCCATAAGGGTTACGAAATAAGAGAAACAATTTATACGGATATGTGTAGAAGATAACCCTATCAGAAACAGGTAAAGATTGTATGATTGGGAAAACATCCTCTTGGGAGTCGGTTCCACAGAGCAATGATTCGCGGGAGCAGCTGCTCGAGTGAAATAATAATTGCTTACATAGTCGATGGTTAGAGAGTAAGAGGCAGTTTATGAGGATAGGAGGGGAAGATAACAATTAACCCTAGACTTTGACAGGTTAAGATTGTAGTTCTCGAGGAAATATCCTCTTGGGAGTCGGTTCCACAGAGCAATGCTTCGCAGGAAGAAGCTGTTCTCGTGGAATAATAATTGCTAACATAGTAGATGGTTAGGGAGTAATCGGCAGTTTATGAGGATAGGAGGGGAAGATAACGGTCAACCCTAGACTTGAACAGGTTTGGATTGTAGTGATCTTGGGAGTCAGTTCGCAATCATATAGGTCTATCTCATCCCTTTCACACCCAATGGTGTGTAGGACAGTAACTTTTTGTTACTGTTTCCGAAACAAACTGTTTTTTATGGGGCAGGGTTGTTAGCCCTGCGCCCACCCCCCAAACCTGGAGGACCCTTGGACCATTCTTGGTCCTTACGTTTACAGCACCTGGTATTGCCAAATGGTCACCCATCTAAGTACTGACCAGGCTCGATATTGCTTGATTTCGGTGATCGGACGAGAACCGCTTTATTCAACACGATATAGCCGTAGACATTATAGGTACAGTTCTTACAAAATCTATTTCCAAGAGCTCGCTAAATTTCGGTGATCAAACGTGAACCGATGTTTCGTCGAGATGTGGCCGTAAGCTATAGTGAACAGGAAGGTTGCTTGAAAATTTGCCTTTGACTCTGAAAACTTTGTAGACTTTGTAGGTTCGTTTGTGAATGAGGCGGAAAAATATTGCCTGGAGCGTACAGGTGGCCACTGAGGACCGGCATAGAACGGTTGTACTATCGGCTTGTAAATTCCAGGCGTTTGCATTTGCAAATGCCAAGCCGGATTATATGCGAGTCTGAATAAGCCATCTTGTCGTTAAATATAGACATTTGTCTTGTGTATGGTAGTCGGCTTGTCAGACGCAGTAAATGTATTTCACAACTGGTTCAACAATGATGTTAAAAAGATGGAGTACTTCGTAAATCCGTACAACTTTGGAAAATTTTTCACGTAGGTGTTTTCATATATATTCCGGGATGGGGGGATCAGGTTATTAGTTAATGACCCATAACAGACCCCCAACTCTAGATCCAGTCTCGACGTGGTGTAATTTTCAGCAAGCTTGTTACAGCCCTCTGACACAACTAAGCTGCGCTTAGAAAATCACTACAATAATTATTGGGGGATGACTTCATGACTTAATATCAATAGAAAACCAATCCCCCACTTTATCTCCAGTAGAAACACAATATTTATTTCCAATTATACTAATATGTAGTAATTAGGAGATCAGTTTACTGATCTCCTAATTACAAATAACAACAGACAACCGAACCCTCACTTTATGTTCAGTAGAAACAACATGTTTCTAATTATATAGATATGTAGTAATTAGTATGGGATAAATTTATTACTTAATAACAATAGAAAACCAATCCCTCTCTTTATGTCTGGTAGAAGCTTAATTTATATTTCCACTTATATAATATAGTAGTTCATGGGATCACTTTATTACTTCATCACAATAGACAATCGATCCCCCACTTCATGTCCAGCACATGCTTTAAGCATATCCATTTCCAATTATAAGAATGTAGAAATTATTGGAGGGATCAATTTATTTCTTTGTGTCAATAGACAACCGATCCCCGACTTTAGATTCAGTAGAATCTTTAATCATATTTCTTTCCAATTATTATATTAATAAGTGGTAATTTTTAGGGGTCAGTTTATTACTTATTAACAAATAATAACTGATCCCTCATTTTATATCCAGTAAAAAACTTATATTAATACAAGATTATCCATGCGGTCAAAAATGGTGACATATTTTACCTGATTATTAAATTAATGAATTAAATTAATAATTAGCGATTCAAAATCTTTTTGCATTAATGCAGGTTTATGGGCAATCTCTCAGAAGATGAAGATGACACTTAGAGCAACCGAAATGCGTTTCTACAGAAGGATATTCAGGATAACATGGGCCAAACGTAAGCAGTGACGAGGTTTTGAAGAGGATGTGTGAAACAAAAAGGAAACTAATAAACATCAGAAAAAGACAGCTGAGTTACGTGGGATATGCAATGGGGAAGGAAGGCTTGGAGAATCCGATGCTCACAGGACGGATAGAGGGAAAGAGAAACAGAGTAAAAGCAACGCGTAACATACTTGATGGGCTTTAAGTTATGTGTTTCTTCGGTGAGTATGCGATAATGTCTAAAGTGGTGTGAGTTCTTGTTTTCTTCTCTGAGGCTTTGAATTCAGTGTTTTCTCCTAGACTGGTTGACATTCAAGGCAGAAAACAGTCTTCATTACTATTTAACCTATGCAAAACCATATTACTTTCAGATACCCATTTTGCACATTTATAAATCTACCATTCGTTGGTGAATTGAATACTGTTGCCATATCTAGTGGGTGCTCTTGCTATTCCCCTTGATGGCAGAGCGGGGTTTGTGTGGGTTAACAAAAGAAAGCGGGCTTAGCGTCACTAGAGGTAGAGAAATGTGAAAGGCATGATCGCCCACGTCCTGAAGAGACACGGAACATAGAAGAAGAAGAAGAAGAAGAAGTTCCCAAGGGGGTCTGTCCTTGAAACTACGTCGTTCTTAATTTTCACAAATGACCTTGATATCATCCGGTCTCAATTCGGTCTCGATGCTGTGTACACGATTATTAGCTATGGTCTTAATAAGTCAGTCTGGTCGGTTCGTTAAGGTCAAACTGGCGGGTCAAAACTTTAGAACATCGACTTTTCGCTTTGAATCGCTCGAGACGCGGTATTAATAAGCTGTGATGTCTGATTTATTTAGTTTCTATATAAGGGAAATGGGTGTCAACTCAAATACCAAATAGCGGAAATGAAAAAAAACGAAACAGTTTACAAAACAGGAATGTGGGAAAGGTTTTGCAGAGGTGAAGATGGACGTCACTTGTCGTCATGAAATTACGGATATAGGGTTGGCTTCGGTAAAAACAAAAATCTCTATTCATAGGTCAATGACCAATGTCGTCTGGTTGAGTCGAAAGAGCGAATGAGGGATGTTTTACCTGACAGTTTGGAGTGTATTTACATATAAGTAAATTATTTTTGTAATACCGTGTTTCATCGGTATGTACGTGATTGTGTCAAAAGTGGTGTGATTGTCTGTTTTTTTCTCCGAATATTGGAATTCGGTGTTTTCCTTCTCCTAGACTGGTTGACATTCAAAGCAAAAAACAATTTTAACTACGATTTAACATATTAAAAACCATATTACTTTCAGATACTCATTTTGCACATTTATAAATATACCATTTGTTCGTGCAATGAATATTGTTGCCATATATGGTCGAGTGATCTTGCTATTCACCTTGAAGTTCTAGACAAAATCCAAAGGAGGATCTGCAATATAATCGATCCTGACTCGGCAACTCGGCTCAGTCACTTTCTCACCGACTGGATGTGGCTTCCCTCTGTCTTTTCTACAAGTATTTTCATGGCAATTGCACTGACGAGCTTTTTCCCTGGTTTCCCGACCACGCGTACTACTAGTTTGGCATCACCTTTACGGTAGAAAATTTAACCGTCTCTTCTACTCTAATAGTTTCTTTTCTCGCATTTCATGCTTGTGGAACTTAATTCCGTTTACTTATTTCTTTGATGCCTACAATATCCAAAGTTTAAATTCAACGTCAGTTGCTATCTTTTATCTATTTGATTCCCATCCATCTATTATCTTTTCATCGACATCCGTTGTACCTTGTTCTATTCTCTGTAGCCCCTGCTTGGGATGAAATGATTATTAAAAAAAATATAAGCGGTTATGGCTCTCCACAGATTCCGTTCATTAGTCTGAGAATCTTCATGTCATCTTGGTAAATACAGTGGTTTTGTTTCTCGTTTAGGTAGCCACGATTTAAAATTAAAAGTTTTCCTTCTAGTAGACTGGTTGTCATTCCAGGCTATAGTGCTTAGCTTGATCCGCTATTTAAGCTATTATTAGGACCACCATTAAAAAAGAGTCAAAAGTTATTTCCCCTGGACCATTCAAGGGAGTCCGTTCCCCAGCTAATAAGAGTGTTGAATGTGTTGACAAAGTTCTGACACCCATTAAAGATTTTGGTTTTCAGCTTCGACCTGAAAAGTGTCATTTTTATTTACAGGAAATAGAATATTTGGGTTTTACTTTTGATCGCAATGGCCGTCGTCCAAATCCGGCTAATGTGGCAGCTATTCAACGCATGCCACCCCCATGAGACATAAGCAGCTTACGCTCATTTCTCGGACTAGTTAGCCACTAGGGAAGTTTTCTACCTTCTCTGCATCAAATTAAGTCACCACTTAATAAACTGCTAACAAAAGATACAAAATGGCCCTGGACATTAGATTGTCAACAATCTTTTGAAAAAAATAAAGGACTAATCAATTCAGACTTGCGACTCACACATTTTGACCCAACTCAGAACATAGTAGGAGGAGCCAGGGAGTTGGTGCAGTGATCTCACAAATTTTTCCAGATAAATCGGAAAAGGCGATCATGCATGCAGCAAGGTCCTTGACACCCGCAGAATGCAACTACAGCCAAACAGAGAAGGAAGCACTGGCTCTGACGTTTGCAGCAAAAAAAGTTTCACAAGATGATATTTGGGTGCCATTTTACACTCGTAACAGATCACAAGCCACTGCTTTCCATCTTTGGCTCTGAAAAAGGGATTCCTGTGTCCTCAGCCAGTCGATTAAAACGTTGGACAATCACCTTACTGAGGTACGATTTTGAAATAAAATACTGCCGAACAACGGAATTTGGTCAGCTGATGCATTGTCACGCCTCATCAGATCACATTCTGCACCAGATGATGACACCGTCATAGCGGCCATCAGCATTGAGGATGATTTCCAACACATACTTACCGACTGTGTCAGAAGAATTCCTGTGACGAGATTTGAAGTTAAGCAAGAGACTCATCAAGACCTATTGCTTCAAAAAGTTATCCGGTTTCTCAAATGCTCATGGCCATCTGACCTTACTAGAGAACTGCAACAGTTTCAGCGGCGAAGAGACTCTCTGGCCATCATTGATGAGTGTCTTATATTTGCAGACCGGGTTGTGATCCATACAAAACTCAGGAGAGCTGTTCTTAAACAATTACACTCAGGATGTCCTGGCTTCAATCGGCTGAAAGCCATATCCCGCAGCATGGTATACTGGTCCAACATAGATTCTGACATCGAACAGATGATCAAGAATTGTGTCCCTTGCATGGAAGTACAGAAAAACCCACCACGAGTCATGGACTCACACTGGACATATTCAGAGCAACCGTGGTCCAGGGTTCATGTGAACTTTGCTGGTCCCATAAATGGACAGAGTTTTCTGGTAGTTGTAGATGCCCATTCCAAATGGCCAGAAATTTTTCCAATGAAAAATACGGACACCCTCTTAACTATTATTATCTTTAAACGGCTCTTCAACCAACATGGCCTACCAGAAACACTTGTGTCCGACAATGGAACACAATTTACATCAGAGTTGTTTCGGCACTTCTGCAAATCAAATTGCATCACGCATGTTCTAGACCCTCCCTATCACCCACAATCAAATAGCCAAGCTGAACGGTTTGTAGACACATTCAAACGTGCTCTGCTTAAAGCTAAGGGAGAGGGAACAACAGTGTAGATATTACAAACATTCCTTCTTTGCTATCGGATAACACCCAATAATGCAGTAAAGGATTAGATGACACCATAAGAGGCACTTATGGGCCAAAATCTCCGTACCACACTGGATGCGTTACACCCAAAGGAATCGACCAGTATCAGTAGGTACACCAGTGTTTGTGAGGAGTTACAGGCCTGGGCAACTAAAATGGACACCAGGTACCATCCACAAGAAAAAAGGACGATTTATCTATAGTGTACAAGTTGGAGATCAACTCTGGACACGACACAAAAACCAATTGCGTCCTAGGTACACCAACCACACTAAGAAAAACAACATGTCTAACATTCCACTGGACTTACTAGTGGACACATTTGAACTACAGGCTATACCACCAGCCGAACCGAAAAATATAAGCGACAGCATTGCAGAACCTAAAAAGAACCGGCCAAAGCGGAATAGAACTAAAGTGATGCACGTACAAATTAACCCCAATCATGCCCGTTACAGCTCACTGTCTTCTTCTAAAAAAAAAAAAACAACAAAAAAAAAACGGAGGTATTAAGACTACCATAAAAAAGGGTCAAAAGTTATCTTCCCTGGACCATTCAAGGGAGTCCGTTCCCCAGCTAATAGGAGACAGGGCGAGGGACTTCTGGTAGAAGCCAGCAACATGACATGCAGAACTTTGCCACGCTCTCTATAAACACACGGTTGTTCAACATCCACAACTGTTCGCTGTACTCATGTTTCCCCAATAATAAATTCCCTAGTTATTTCCAATACTCGGCGAGTGTGTCATTTTTTCCAATTAACGTTTTATTTTGTCATGTTAAAAACATAACATCTATTCCTAATAAAAATCAGAATATAAGCAGTCATGGCTTTCAATCAAATATTACTGGGAAGTTAGAAGCCGGAAGAGAGTTCCACAAGCAAGAGAAGAAATTGTTAGAATAGAACTTATAATAATATGAGAAAAAAATTAATGAAGGAAAGAGAACAATAAAAGAACAAACGTTAATAAGATAACGATTGACATTGTATTTAAATTTTTGAAGATCAAAGTTGACTGGAAAGCAAGAAGCCGGAAGAGAGTTCCACAAGTGAAAGAAGAAACTGTTAGCATAGGACTTATAATAATATGAGAATAAAACCCAATTAAGGCGAGAGGACAATAAAAGAACAAGATTTAAGAAGACAGAAGATAACGATTGACATTGTATTTAAATTTTTGAAGATGAACTTCGACGAGGAAGCAAGAAGCTGGAAGAGAGTTCCACAAGCAAGAAGTGCGTGAGAAGAAACTGTTAGCTTAGGAATTATGGCTACATCTAGCCAGTTTAACTGCAAAATAATGAGACCTTGCTGCCAATTTAGTACTGCACCAAAATTAAATATTTTCAGAGTTTATCAAAACAGTTAAAATGATAATATTAGGTTGTCACATATGAAATGGCGCACTTCATAGGAAATTGATAAAACGCTTCTGAAATGTTAAATAGCTAATTTATTTAATTGATATAGGCGCCATGTTGATGAATGACGTATCATTAAGTTCTTGATCTTGCTTTTAAAAATATTCTCAGCTTTTGATGTGATAAACTGTTCAAATGTTTCGATTACTTCTTCATTATTGGAGAATGTTTTCACTGCGTATGAAAAGCTCAGAATGCTTAAATAAGTGATAATCTGTAGAAGAGATATCAAAAGAAAATGGAGGATTAGGAAAAATTTCATCAGTCAGGCTATGCAGCTTTTGGACAGTTGACTGAGAAGCATTCAGCCGAGCGTTTGTCGTGCAGTAAAACTGGGCCATCCCTATTTCCAAGTCTAGAAGGTTTCTTTATCAATCTTTCGTGTATACACCCAATTTTTTTCACAATACTAAACTATCGCCCGGTTCACACTACACCCATGTCTATTGAACAGGTGAAGAAGCCCATCCCTTGTTCCCTGATTAGGATGTGGTTTCCGGCTTTCTATTTTCCAATCATTTCTCTCTCTTTTTTTTTTTCAATTTTTTATTTTTTTCTTCAATTGGAGTAGATAGACTAAACTATCGCCCGGTTCACACTCCACCCTCGTCTATTGAACAGGTGAAGAGGCTCATCCCTTGTTCCCTGATTAGGATGTGGTTTCCGGCTTTCTATTTTCCAATCATTTCTCTCTCTTTTTTTTCAATTTTTTATTTTTTTCTTCAATTGGAGTAGATAGACTAAACTATCGCCCGGTTCACACTCCACCCACGTCTATTGAACAGGTGAAGAGACTCATCCTTTGTTCCCTGTTTAGGATGTGGTTCCCGGCTTTCTCTTTTCCAATCTTTTCACTCTTTTCTTTTTCACTTTTTTTTCTTCTTCAATTGGAGTAGATAGACTAAACTATCGCCCGGTTCACACTCCACCCACGTCTATTGAACAGGTGAAGAGACTCATCCTTTGTTCCCTGTTTAGGATGTGGTTCCTGGCTTTCTCTTTTCCAATCTTTTCACTCTTTTCTTTTTCACTTTTTTTTCTTCTTCAATTGGAGTAGATAGACTAAACTATCGCCCGGTTCACACTCCACCCACGTCTATTGAACAGGTGAAGGGGCTCATGCCTTGTTTTCTTGTTTAGGATGTGGTTTCCGGCTTTCTCTCTTTCTTACGTAGCCCTCTGCACATCAGTGGCGATACCGCCTTGCTCTGGGTGATATGATTAAAGAAAATAGAAGGTCGCTAGTATTGCTTTCCATTGAGGAAAGAAGGAATAATGAATAACCCCTCTGAAAGACCACCATACAGAAACCATTAGCTTTTTAGCATGCAGTAGAGATTTTGGGAATTGTTTTCGTGATTCACTTGTATCTAAGCACTGGCTTACTATTTTACGTTTGTCTAAAACTATTCACTTCTCGTCGCATTGAAAAGACAACTTAATTAAGAAGAGAGAACAACAAAAAAAAACTGGAATTAAGATAACGATGGAGATTGCATCTAAATTTTTGAAAATGAACGTTGACTGGGAAGCAAGAAGCCGGAAGAGAGTTTCACAAGCGAGAAGTGTGTGAGAAGAAACTGTTAGCATTGAACTTATCTCTACATCTAGCCAGTTTAACTGCAAAATGATGAGACCTAATTGCCAATTTAGTACTGCGCCAAAATTAAATATTTCGATGCAGATTGATTCTTTTCCCAAATTTGTGCTCATGCAATAAGATTAATCGACATTGTTTCGTTATAATGATTTTCATTGGGCTTATGAGGAACAATAATTGGAAATAAAAAATTATCTAGAAAAAAGTTAGAAATAAATCAAGATTTTTTTTATATGTTAACCCTCTAGGGCCATTCGTATCATATTTGATACAGTATTTCCCTATAAGGAAACATTTGGTATTTCCCTATAAAGAAACATTTGGTATTCATTGACTGAGCAGTCAGTACTGCTTTCATTTGCAATTTATAAAATATTTCTCTTAAAAAATTTTCAGGAAAATATTTCTTTCAAGGCTTGTTTTCATACTGTATCAAATATGATACAAATGGCCCTAGAGGGTTAATAATATAATATGATTAAGGCTTCTACTTGTCATAAAGTGGGGGATCAGTTCTATATTGTTATGAAGTAATAAACAGATCCCCCACTAATTACTACCTAACCCTCTAGGGCCATTCGTATCATATTTGATACAGTATTTCCCTATAAAGAAACATTTGGTATTTCCCTATAAGAAAACATTTGGTATTCATTGACTGAGCAGTCAGTACTGCTTTCATTTGAAATTTATAAAATATTTCTCTTAAAAAATTTTTCAGGAAAATATTTCTTTCAAGGCTTGTTTTCATACTGTATCAAATATGATACGAATGGCCCTAGAGGGTTAATAATATAATATGATTAAGGCTTCTACTTGTCATAAAGTGGGGGATCAGTTCTATATTGTTATGAAGTAATAAACAGATCCCCCACTAATATGATACGAATGGCCCTAGAGGGTTAATAATATAATATGATTAAGGCTTCTACTTGTCATAAAGTGGGGGATCAGTTCTATATTGTTATGAAGTAATAAACAGATCCCCCACTAATATGATACGAATGGCCCTAGAGGGTTAATAATATAATATGATTAAGGCTTCTACTTGTCATAAAGTGGGGGATCAGTTCTATATTGTTATGAAGTAATAAACAGATCCCCCACTAATATGATACGAATGGCCCTAGAGGGTTAATAATATAATATGATTAAGGCTTCTACTTGTCATAAAGTGGGGGATCAGTTCTATATTGTTATGAAGTAATAAACAGATCCCCCACTAATATGATACGAATGGCCCTGGAGGGTTAAAGAGGTTACTTCGTTAAACGTCTGAATCAACAACCAGTCATAAAATGCATCATTTCATATGTGAAAATCTAATATATAGAGAAAAGGCACAGTGAAGATACATTACGGCAGTGAGAAAATGACTGAAGCCGTGATCCTAGATCACGACCAATAACATTGCAGATTTTTATTGGATTTTTTCCAGGCTCTCTAAATATAACAAAATAGCAAGACCATATGTTGCAGCAATATTTCCAGCGTGGATAAATGGTATACATATAAATATGTAAGATAGATTCTTGCGAATAAAGATTGTCTATCACGACACAGGGAACCAACTTTTCTAGAAGTCGGCCTAACAAAGGATTCGATAAACTATTCACTTCATGTCAGCAGCGGTTTCTTGTTGCCCTTCCCACGGTTTAGGTTGAGAATTAATGCCTTACAGTTTATTGCATCACCTAGAACAGGGGTCGACAACATACGGCCCGATTGCCACACGTAGCGCGCAAAACAATTCCCAATGGCGCGATTAGCTGAGCTAAGAAAGTTTCTAGAAGACGAAGTCTGTTGATATTCTCAACTGTTAGACACCCAACTCGAGTTCTTCCATCTGTTTGAAAAAAAATGGTCTTCTGTCGGCTTTCAGTTCAATTTATTCCTGGGAGTAAATTTTCTCTCAAATGAAAGCAGTTTTAAGTCCACAATTAAGTTGCCTAACACCTGAACATTTAGAAAATTGTGTAAAACTCAAAGTAACAAAGCATGTTGCCAATATTGTGCAATTTGTAAAGACAATGCTCCCAGTAATAATAGCTTTTTTAAAAATACTTAAAAACAGTCTATTTCTATTAATATGGTTTACATAGTATTGTATATATTACTATATAAAATATATTGTAGAACAGATATATTGATCTTGACTTGTATAAAATACATATGCTGTTGGCCCACTGAATGATTTTAAAACCTCAATTCGACAGATAGTTAGCAAAAGTTTGCCGACTCCTGCTACATATGACTGATAAATGGCCCCTGACTCGTATCCGAATATGTCCCTCTTCCAGGGTGGTTAGCTAATCCACGTTGTATCCGGCAGCAAGGCCTTCGATTGGAAGGTTGTGAGGAGCGTGGAACCACCTCTTAATTACTGTTGTTCCCAGGTCCACCCTGACCTAGAGTGGTAGCACCTGTTAGGTTCCAAGTTATGGGCACATAGTTTATCCCACAAACTGGTGTCAAAACACTATAAATTAAAGCGGTAGTCATAATTGTATATTAGCAACAAAAACATTTTGAAAAGAGTAACCAAAGGAGATAAAATATGAATTGCTTGTAACAACGTAGAGCGAAAATGGCCCTGTGGAAACAAAATAAACTTCTAAAATCAGGGCTCGGCAAACGGGCTAGCCCAACAATTTTCAATGGCGGCACAATTTGTTGAACTAAGTAAGTCTCTAGAAGACGACAATTTAGAAAAGTCTGCGGCTATTATCAACTGTTAAACATCCCTCCCAAGGCCTTTCATCTGTTTAAAGAAAAATGCTTTTGCTCTCCTTACGGCTTTTGGTCCAGCTTATTCGTGTGAGCAAATTTTCTCTCACAGGAAAGAAGTGTTAAGTCCACAGCGAAGTTGCCTAACACCTGAACATTTAGAAAATTATGTAAAACTCTATGTAACAAAGTATATTTCCAATATTGAGCAATTAGCTAAGACAATGCAAGAGCAAGGCTCCTATAATAATAAAAACTTTCAAAAACTTTCAAAAACAGTTTGATGTGGTTTACATATCATTGTATATATTACTATATAAAATATATTCTAGAACGTATATTGATCTGTTGTATAAAAAAATATGTATACTGTTAGCACACTGAATAATTTTAAAACCTTAAGTCGGTAGATGGTAAAAATTTGCCAACCCTGATCTAGAAAATACTGCAAACGATGTTGGACTCTATGTCAATAGCTCTCAAACAGAATTCACAAGATTCAGCCAATAAGGCGTAATACAAACTGTCTCAGGTGAATCAATGAAATCTGTTGAATCTTTTACATACTCAGGAACGAAATAAATTCTACAGAAAGAGATGTCAAAACTTGCTCAGCTAAATCTTTAAATAAGATGGCTATAATCTGGAAATCCGATCTTCCAGACAACCTCAATCGGAGATTCTTTCATGTCATTGAGGATGCAGTGCCAGTGCTTGGACATTAACCAAAAACCTTTGAGTCTAAGATTGATGGAACCTACACTAGAGCTATATTTAACATTTCTTGGAGACTATCGAACAAAATCACCACTCTATAGATTTGTCCCTGATATTTCTACAATATTACGTGAATGCAAAACGCGTTTTGGAGGTCACTGCTGACGAGCAAAACGAAAACTTGCAAGTGATCCCCTGCTCTGAACACCTAACCATTGAGCAAGACTTGTTAGTTGCACAGTAATCACCTACATTGACCAACTATGTCATGATCCAAAGTGCCACTCTAATGACCTTCCGACTTTGATGCAGGACCGTGATGGTTGGCGTATTAGACTCATTAATGTCCGAGCTAACTCGACAGAATAATTATAATAAAAAAAAATAATAATCAAAGTAATCATCGGGGCCAATATTAAATTCCGGTTTATGTGATGTTGCTTAAGAATAGGTTCCTTTTAGCAATTTGGCAGGAGATTATTAGTTTTGACCCTAAAATGAATCTCATGACATGGGCTGTCATATCATTCATGGCTGGTGCAAGGGTTTCGTGAACCCCACTCCACTACAGTTCAATTTTCATAAGGTAATATTCATATAAAATACAAATGTTATTGTAACCTAATTATGTACTATAATGTATCGTATAAAATATGGGTGAACAATTCAACTTGAAAAATTGAAAATAAATATAATGTATCTAAATAGAAATTTAAGACTTGTCATAAATAGATCAGTTCATCTTGTTATGGTGCCCTATCTACAGGGAATTGACTCTTCCTCCGTCAATAAATACTAACCTGAGTGACTTCCGGGGACGCAGCTAGGTGTCGGCTTTGAGGCAGTCTAGAGACAGTCGAGACGCAGCGTAAATTTACAGTTCGGACATCCACTTTATTTTGCTGATTACTAACACTCCTACTTGCGTATATATTCTCTTATTCTAATACACTGTTTTGAACCTTTCTCCTTCTTTCCGTGTATTGTCATTAAGTTTTTATACAATTTTTCCCGTTCTTATGGTTTATTTTTCTTTTCGGAACTTAAATTATATAAAAATTATCCAAAGGTTTTGTATTTTCGAAATTTTTCTGCTATACTTTTAACCATTATCATATATATAAACATATTTAGTGTATCGAGGCAGAAAATAATTTTCTAAACATATACTGTTAAATATAAGAGACAATGAATGTCTATTATATTTAATCATGAGCCGTTCTAAAAGTCGTATTTTGGCTTTAATTTCAGTTGAAAATAAAGACAAAAATTCTCCAACATTTGGATAATTTTTTTATTAATTTGGTTCTAAGCTTTCGGCTCACATGAGCCATCTTCAGAGAGTTAATACGGTATTTAGACGGTAGTACAATAACATCCACCATCACATACGATTTTATTTTGTGTTGACATAAAACTCCGCTAGGCAACGGCAATAGTTACCAAAAATAACAAACGCAGTTCTCAAATTTGCAATGCGGTTCTATGACGTCACACCGCGTGATAGCGCGAAATGACAATAGACCCATGTATTCAAATGCAATGTAATATGCCTCTTATATTTAACAGTATATATATATATATATATATATATATATATATATATATATATATAGGGTTAATGCAGAAGATTTTGCCAATTAACTGAGCAGGTCTATGCCGACTTTAACAACCTTAAATAAAATCAACACAATAAAAGCAATCAAAATCAATTCACCACCTGTAGAACCACTCACATACAAAATATTAAATTACACAAAGTTCTACATGAATAAGAAAAAAAATCATCCGGAACCAGAACGCAGATCAAAAACCTTGCCCTTACTAGTGACGACATCATAACGGCGTCCTCACGAAACTTCGAGATCAATTTACAAATTTTTCTGCATTAATCCTATCATTGCTCTATATCGAGCACTTTACGACAAAAAAAAATCCTATTTGGCAAAATACCTTTTATCAGTAAACTACTGAAGAAAACAACAATCTTGGCGCTAAACACTATGACAACTCAACCCAATATATATATATATATATATATATATATATATTAATAAAAGCTTTTTCTAAACTAAGATGCTCAAAATATTTGCATTAGCTGAAAGATTCATCGGATGCGCAGTAATTTACATGTCTTGCTGAGTAGGCACAAGGAAATTGTCTCTTTCTAATTTTGTTATCAAAAGCAAAAACTGTCTGTCGCCTTGCTAAGTTCATTTATTAATCATTCACGACAGACAATGGAGGCTGGGTGGGGGGTGAGAAAGGCAAGAAATGCTTAGGTATTGTTTTTCTGGCCGCCATCTTAGACAAACTTTTTTTTATATATAGCAACAGCTATTGACGGATTTTACTTAACGTTCACGTTAGGTTGATTTTGAAGTGATAATAAAATGGACACATACACACAGACCGATACACAAGGGTAGATTGTACATTTTACCGGCATTTGGCTACACGAGGATTAGTTTCGATCATAACTAAAACCCCGGAATTAAATTGCCGTGCGATAGTGAAAGAAGCCGAATTATTTTTTAATAGAGAAAGGAGCTGAATTATTGAAGAACAGAAAAAAAATCCGAATTACTGAGGAAAAGAGAAACAAAACGAACTATTGTTGAATAGAGAAAAGAGCCGAATTATTGAGGAAAAGAGAAAGAAGCCGAATTATTGTGGAATAGAGAAAGAATCAGAATTATTGAGAAACAGAGAAAAAAACTAAATTAATGGGTAAATAGCAGGGCAGATTGGGCTTTACAGCCTTGGTTGGTAACCAGTCTATTAAAAGGAAAAGTGTGAATTAAAAACAGTCTTGGGAGAATTGGGCTCTGGAAGGATATGTTACCCATGAAAGGGCAGTGCTGTAGCGGCAGCAGTGCGTATTCCCCCCCCCCCCTACGACCCTAAGGGGATACGGAACTCATAACCGTGATGTACACAAACATATAAAGACTAATTATGACTCTATTATGTTATTATTATATGTTTGTGTGCATCAAAAGCCTTTTTACAGACATTTATTTCAGAAATAAAGTACCAATAACGAATGATTATTATTATTATTATTATTATTATTATTATTATTATTATTATTATGTCATTTTTCATCATATTTCGACTTCTGCTATGGACGCACTACCAACCAAGTCTGCGGGAAGACCTAAGGCAGGGCGTGCTGTGTTGTTATAGCTCCATTTCATGTTTTTTCTATCTCCCCTAACATCCCTAGCGTTACATAGACAAAGTTCTCCTTAGTGTATGGGCTGTACTTAACAAGACAATTTTTTGTAAATCTCTTAAGCTGGGTTTCCAGGGATTCTTTCAATGTGTTGTTTTGTTCCATTTTTTATCATTCCAAGTGCACTATTATCACTGGCACGGCTCTTGTTTTCAGTTTCCACATTTTTTCTAATTCAATTTCCAGGTCTTTATATTTTGACAGTTTTTCGAATTCCTTGGTTGCTATGTTACAATCCGCTGGACAAACCACATCAATTAATAGGTAAGTTTTTCTTTCTGGTTTTTAACAATGTCCGGCCTATTTGCTTCAATTTTTCTCTCTGTGTAGATGGTGTAATTCCACAGAATGCTGACATCTTCTATTTCTGTAACGGGTGCTGGGTGATGTTCATAGTGTTTGCACATTATCCAATGTAAATATTGCCTCACTCTATCGTGACGATTTTTATATTCATTTGGGGCAAGTACAGAACATCCTGAAATTAGATAGTCTATTATTTCTTGGTATCTATCACAGAACCTGCATTTTGGATCGACATTATTATGTATAATATTTGCCTGAAAGTTCCTAGTGAAAAGACTTTGGTCTTGCGTTGCAAGAATAAAGCCTTCAGTCTCAGACTTTAATCTAGATGCACGTAACCATCGGTGAGTATTAACCTTATCAACATTGGATTTATTGGCACGTTCTGGATATTGGCCATGCAGAGGTTTGACTTGCCAGCGTTGTTTCATCTGTTCATTATTATTATTATTATTATTATTATTATTAGAAAGACTCGTGAAAGTTCACGGTTTTCATATTTATATTTTCCGATGAATCTTAATTCGAAACTTAATGATTGACTAACTTTCTGGCGAATTCGACGGCGATAAAATATCCGTAGAAATTCCCATCATTAAATATTTGAGCTTAACAACTTTAACAAAAAATTGCCATAACATGCATAAATATAAATCCTGGTCGTTATTAAGAAGTAAGAGGATACAAATGGCAAGATTTGAAACTGACAATTTTTTCTGTTTTACCGAAACAATGGTTAAACGCTTCTTTCTTTCTTTGTTTCTTTCTTTCTTTTAATTTCTCACTGAAACCATCTGTTCAAGAGCTTTACCCTTGGCTTTCATTTTCATGGATTTTATTTTATTTATTGTTGTTGTCATCATCTGCCAAAGTTTTAGGATTTCCATTTCAAAATCCTTATATTTTGATATATATATTTTTTAAGATCTTTAAAGATACATTACGATCTGAAGAAACGGTCTTCTCGGGAAGTTTGAGGTTTGTTTGTTTGACGGTAATCAACCTCTGTAGGTTATTTAATTCCAAAAAGGTGGAGTTTTAAGGTATTCTTTTAATGTTCGGTTATAGTGAGAAGGTTGATTTAGTCAGATTTTGATGAAGAGTTTTTTTATTTTTTATTTTTCTAGAAAACTGAAGATGGCTTCTAGTTTTGTATTAAAGAATATGGTAATATTTTTATTTCCTTCATAAAGGAAATAAAATGGCAATAATATTATGGCAATAATTTTTTCTTTAAAAAATGTGTAATAGTAATAATTTCTTTCCTTCAAAAATATGTTTTCTTATAATTTGTTTATGTATATATTTCTATAAAAGTCTATTTTTATACTTTCATAGTGTTTTGAACCCAGTTTGGTGGGACCCTAACAAATGCTACCACTCCGGGTCAGAGGTGGTTCCCTGCTTCTCACAATCTCCCAATCAGAGGCCTTGCTGCTGGATGCAGTTTACAGTCATACCCAGGACCCCCGTCAGTAAAAAAAATATACATTCTGATTTTGTCGTCTCTGATCACGATTCCGGGGAAATTAGTTTTGACTGTTCTGTCTGTTACGTGATATCCTTCCATCTATATGGTAGCGAATGCTAGAGAAGCTCCTCAAAGATGAAGCAACAGAAATATATATATATATATATATATATATATATAGGGTTAATGCAGAAGAGTTTGCCAATTAACTGAGCAGGTTTATGCCGACTTTAACAACCTTAAATAAAAATATAAACTCACGGCATCCCCCTGCAGAGGGGGATGCCGTGAGTCCCATAGCACGAACATGTAAGTAAGGTTTTGGAGAGAATGAGAACGAAAAGGAAACATACTTAACATTGTGTTTAATCATTTCACCCCAAGTAAGCAGTACTGCCACTGCTGCGCAGGGCGTGGGGGGGGGGGCTACAAAAGAGGGCAGTGAAGGGTTACATAGAAGGAGAGCGAAGAGAAAGAGGAATCGGTTACAAAGGGTGTCAGAGAATGGGTAAGAGAACAACGGGAATATTGGTGTTAAGAGAGTTCCGTGAGAGTAGAGTGAAAAAGGAGAAGAACAAGATTCAGGGGCTGTTGAGGAAAGGACAAGAGAAGGACGGAAGTGAAGGGAATAACAGATGGCATTTGTCGTTTCATTTAAACTCTTGGAGATTGTAGCTATCAGGGAAGGGAGTTCCACAGGAGGGAGTTCCACAGGCGAGAAGTGCGAGAAAAGAAACTGATGGAGTAAAAATAATGGCTGCATTTGTTGTTTTTACTTTACTGTAAAATGGTGGGACCTTGTTGCCATTCTGGTTGCTCGAGTGAATTCTTGCATCAGGGAGCTAAACTCGTATAATTTTGCAATTAGAATTGCTAAATAAGTAGCCCCATGTCCATCAGTGGCCTCACCGCCTTGCTTGGGGTGATATGATTAAAAAAAAAAAATATAACTGTAAATTCTTGTGGAGTGGGGTCAATGAGCTAAACGCGTCGGCGCAAAAGCCATGCAAAGATTTGTAGAAGAGACAGAGAAAAGCCACACCCCGTCAATGAGAAAATGGCCGCGTCAGGATCGACTATATTGTAGATTTTCTTCTGGACCCTGTCGAAGACCCCGAGATGAACAGCAGGGGCACCTGACCAGATATGACAATAGTATTCAATGCATGGACGAATGGTTGATTTGTATATGTGACTCAGGCGAGAAAAACTTCCTGACTTGGCACAGTGACCCAACATTCGTAGCAGTAGATTTAGCTATTGATTCAATGTAGATGTTTCACTAGAGGTCGGCTGAGAGAGTGAGGCCGAGGAGGTTCACTGTGCTGCTTTCAGGAAAACTAGCTATATCCATGTCAATGATGGTGGGGGGGGGCAGGAGGAGCTGTCTATGGTGGTTGACAGATAGCAGCTTCGTTTTGGAAGCATTAAAGTTTACGAACCATTTCTTATCCCCAGTCCAGCGCAGATTGGAGGTTCTTCTCAAGATCAGCAGCAGATTATTTTTGTCCAACTTGGCAGATTTTATCAGGAAGAGATTTTAATTTTATATATTTACTTATATATATATATATATATATATATATATGTGTGTGTGTGTGTGTGTGTGTGTGTGTGCGTGCGTGCGTGTGTGTGTGTTATTTACTACTCGATGACATAATTATTGCAAAAAAATTAAATAATAAGAGTAAACACGCGGCAAGAGCTTTCATAACTGGTAGTGACAGGAGGGAATATAAAACCAAAATAGGACAATTATTTTTTTAAACTGATCTATAAACACTTTTCAAAAAGCTTAGAACTAAACAAAATTTTCAGTAGGAATACAACCAAACTGAGTTATAGCTGTACTAGTAATTTAGAAAATTTCATAAAAAAACAAATCGCTACAAATTTGAATAGCATTGTACAAAACAAGATCATTAATAATTGATCTAACTGCAGGGACAAAAATAAATGCCCACTTCAAGGAATTTTGTAATATAAAAAAATGTTATTTACAAAGCAAAAGTACATGACTTAAATGCTCAAAACAAAACATTTTTGGGATCAACCAAAGATACTTTTAAGACCAGATGGTTCAATCACAGGTCAACATTTAAAATAGAAAACTTTAAAAATTGTACAAAATTGGTTAAACACATGTGAAAATTGAAATTAAAATTTGAAAAAGACCCAGAAATAACGTGGAGTATCGTGAAAATAGCCAAGCCTTACAACGGTCGCAAAATATGTAGACTGTGCGAGGAAATATTAGCAATTGTGTTATTCACAAACAAAAATGAATTACTGAATGAAAGGACAGAAATTATGACAAAATGTAACGATAGGATAAAATACCTATTAGGGTCATACAACCATGGATGAAAACGTTAATTTCTTTTAATTTTTAAAATTGCGCGTTCAAAAAATCCCCGTTATATAAGAGTTAAAAAACGGTAAAATCAGATATTGCAAATCGCCTGAAGACACCAGATGGTAAAAACCTAGGTTGCGTAATAAATTGTTTACAAATTAATATATATATATATATATATATATATATATATATATATATATGCCCCCAAGGATATAACTTAGCTGTTATAAAAAACTTACTTCAACGCACACAAATGATATCTTCTTCCAAATCTATATTTTATAAAGAATTACACAACATTAAGCAAACACTAGTCAATAATGGATTTCCTAACTCCGTTATTGATCAACAAATTAAAATGTATCTCAACAAAATTAACAATAGCTCTAACAATAATGATAATATTAATAATAATGGTTTACATCAAAATAAACATGACACTATTAACTTATACTATTGCAACCAAATACATAATAATTATAAACAAGATGAAAAAACTCTCAAAAACATAATACGTAGAAATGTTAAACCAGTCGAAAGTAATAATCAAATTAAACTCATTATATATTATAAAAAGTTTAAAACAATTGACCTCATTGTCTATAATAACCCAACAAGCACTAAACTAAATTCTTTACAAAAAACCAATCTAGTGTACCAATTTACATGCCCATTCAGAGATTGCATCTCTGATACTAATCAAAAACCTAGTACATATATTGGTTTTACCACAACCACGCTCTCCCGTAGACTTACATGTCATCTTTCTGATCAGAGTACTATTAAACAACATTTCTCTGAAAAACATAAACATGTAGGTAATATCAGACAGATTTTGGTCAACAATACGGTGATCCTTACTCATACACACAGTAAGAGGAACCTGCAGATATTGGAGGCCATGTACATCAAATCAAAACAACCAACACTCAATAAAATCAACTTTAAAACAGGAAATAACATATTACATTGCATTTGACTAGATGGTTTTTTTTGTCATTTCGCGCTATCCCGCGGTGTGACGTCATAAAACCGCATCGCAAACTTAAGAACTGCGTTTATTATTTTTGGTAACTATTGCCGTTGCCAAGCGGAGTTTTATGTCAACACAGGATAAAATCGTCGGTGATGGTGGATTTTATAATATTTCAGTTTAAACTACCTCTCTGAAGATGGCTCATGTGAGCCGAAAGCTTAGAAGAAAACCAATCAATAATTATCCAAATGTTGGAGAATTTTTGTCTTTATTTTCAACTGAAATTAAAGCAAAAATACGACGTTTAGAACAGCTCATGATTAAACATAATAGACATTCATTGTCTCTTATATTTAATAGCATATGTCTAGAAAATATATATATATATATATATATATATATATATAGGATCTTTTGTAGTTTCCCTGATTACGTACATGTCGTCTCTTAGCGTTGTTCATCTCTTCTAACAGCATTTTCCTTTATGTTTTGGTCTGATGGATCCAGTTTGTTTCTTACACGACTGACAGTTGAAAGGTTGACACCAACAATATCCGCGATCTCACTGTAAAGCTTGACAGTGTGTTCCTGCAGTGTTACAATTTTCGTACACTTCTTTGGAGTAGCCTCCATTGCAGAAAATGCCCGTAGAACCACTAATCGCCAGTCGAGACATAAGTGTGTGGCCGTGATAAAATTCTGATGCAATCAATGATGACTCATTATTTTTAAAGGCCAAACAAATTTCATCATACACAACAAAAATAGATTCATATTGTTGCACACCACTGCAAATGACCTAATCTGAGAAAAAATTAAATCGATTACACCCTGTCACTTCAGTTGGTCTAAAATTGACTGTATGGTGAAAGAAAGGAAACTAAAACAGTTGTTTCAGTTAATTTGCATAAGCGTGAATGATAGAATTTATTTATCAAACAGAAACAAACAACATATTACCTTTCCTCGATAGCATTCTAAAAAGTACTGATAAGGAGCTAAGTGTCTATCGATTTTTGACACACAGTAAGGGTCTCTCGTAAATCAGCTAATTAAAATGACTTAATTAATTTCTATTCTCACCATAACAAAATAAATTTTGGAATAATTATCCGATCTAAGAGCACTCAGAATTTGTAGCCCTCAACAATTAGTAGCCCGACAGTTCGCCGAAAACAATTTACCGACGGACAATTCGCCGACAGATAATTCAGAAACAGGACCATTGATTGACGCTTTAAATCTTTCCAAGTTCAAGTTCTCATCCATTTTTAAGAAACTGTCAGCGAACTGTCCAGGTGTTGTTGGATGCGAATGTTCCGAAGGCGTTCTGTTAATTCCATCACCGATTGATGTCAGTTTTGCGTTGTACAGTTTTCGTTGATCACACGTCCAGTAACGTTTAGGTTCTTCAGTTTTGTCAACAATATTGGCGTATCCCTCAAATAAAGGCTTTCTACCCCGCTGTTCTGTCTTGACAAATTTCAAAGAGCTTAGAAAGAATGTTCTAAAAACAAAATACTGAATGAGATCTTAAACTTGAAAAGAATTAAAGCGTCGACCAATTGTACTGTCTGTGATTTGTCTGTCAGTGAACTATCCGGCTAGCAAGAGCATGGAACTACCTCTTAATTCCTGATATTCCCAGGCCCATCATAACCCGGGTTAGTAGCACCTGTTATGGTCCGAACTATGAGCAAATAATGAAACCCCCATACAATAACAAAACAATATGAGAGCATGAATATAAAACTTTTCTCATGCATTGAATGCTGTTGCCATATCTGATCGGGTGCTCCTGCTATCCACCTAGGGATCCTTGACAAAATCCAACGGAGAATCTGTAATGTGATCGATCCTGACTTGGGAGCTCAGATACAGTCACTTTCTCACCGGCGCAATGTGGCTTCCTTGTATCTCTTCTACAAACACTTTCACGGTTTCTGCTCCGATGAACTTAGGTCATTGGTGCCCCCTATATATGAATTTACTCAAGCCACAAGATTAGCAACGAGGTCCCACCCCTTTTACTGTTAAACCAATAAATTGTAAACGTAAATTCTACTCCATCAGCTTCTTTTCTCGCACTTCCCGCCTGTGGAATTCCCTTCCGTTTACTTGCTTCCACGTCAGCTACAATCTCCAAGAATTTAAATGTAAAGTCAATAGTCATCTCCTATCTCACTAGCCTGCCTTCTCTCTCTCATGCTCCTTTCTTCGTCCACTCACCAGTATTCTCATCCTCCTCTTACCCACTGCCTGACACCCCCTATAACCTGTCACTCTTTCTTATAATTTTTCTCCTATGTAACCCCCTGCACAACAGTGGCAGTAAAATGCCTTGCTTGGGGAGACACGATTATAAAAAAAAGTAACACTACCAGCAATTTAAATGCATATTTCATTGATAAATTAAGCTGTTTATTTTTATTTGCCGTGTCCCTTCAAGACGTAGGTGATCATAACCCTTCACCCTCATCTCTTGTAGCTTATAAAACTTCTTCTCTCGGTATCTCTCCCAAAAGCTACTCTGCCATCCACTTACTCAAGATCGTCAAGTATCTCACTTTGCTTTCCCCTGTCTCACTTTCCCTCTATCCGTCCTGTGATATTCTCCAAGCCCTTCTTCCTCATTACGTACCCCAGAGACTTCAGCTGTATCTTCCTAATGTAACGTATCCGGTGAGAAGACACATCCTTGTCTTACATCTTTTTCTGTTTTTGTATATCTGCTGAATTGATTTCCTATCCGTATGCAGGCGGTTTGCTACCAGTATAGGTTCTTGATTATTCTAATGTCTTTCTTGAATATGCCAATGTTGCCGAGAAGCTTTAATAGATCTTTCTGGAATACCGTGTCGAACGTCTTTATCTAGTCAATAAAACACAGGAACACGTTCTTCTGTATTTCTATTACCATTTCTGATAAAATTCTGAGCATAAATATCGTGCTCCTTGTTCCGGCGTCTGTGACGAACCCGCACTGTTCTTGTCATATCTCTGGCCTGCGCGTTCTATTCATCAGAATCTGGTTTTATAACTTCTAAAATGTCAGGAAGTATTATACACGAAATTTGTTTTTTCTTTTCCAGAATTTTGTAAACTGTGGTGGCCTGTTAGGGCCAGAAAGGCACAAAAAGAAATTAGATATAACAAGCGTATTGATATAATAGAACATATATACAAAATAATAGTGCTATTAGTCAGCAGATTGAAGTGTCCGTCCGAACTGTCAAGTTACACTGCGTCTCGACTGCAGTTTTTAATTGCCTTCCCATAAGGTCTTTTTAATGTGGGTAATCCGGGCCATATAGCCCGAGCAAAAAATCCTGTCTAATTTTCCCCAGACAAAATTCTACCCATCGGTGGAGCCTCGACTGGGTTATTGCTCTCCGCCCGAAGGCAGACAGTTCGACAATAAGCAAGGCAGTTAACTCCTGTCAACTGCCAATTTTCTTCTAAGCACCACATAGATGTGGCACAAGGCCGAAAGTATGGTACACCCAGTAAGGATCGAACTCAATACTCAGTTGTAACTGGAGCGAGACTAGCTTTCTAACCATGCCCGGTGCGTTTCGACTGCCTCCCAGGAAGTTTCGCAGTATTTATGAAGGAGGAAGAGTTCATTCCAATGTAAATAGGGCACCATAACATAAACTGGAATCTATAGGCGCGCATATTACACGGGTGTGTATTATACACGAATAATTACAGTGAAAGCAGGCAATTATGCCGGCTCTTTTAAATGGGAATCAACCACGTTAACGTTTAATGAGGAAAACACATACACATACACATACACAGGAAAAAACAGAAATACGCCCCCAAAAAACAAGCACACGCATAGTCACAAAAGCATACATACAAAAACATACACACAAAAACATAGAAAAAAAACACACACACAAACACAAACATACAAAAACACAAACGAAAAACACGCACATGTCCTGGGCTTGACGATAAACTACATCTGGCAGCAAAGCCGCTGATTGGGAAATTAGAGGTTTTTTTAAACGATGAACCACCTCTTAACTGCTGTTATTCCCAAACTCACCCTGCATTTAGGTAGTAGCATTTGTTAGTGTCCCAGCTATGGACAAATAATGACCGCCACTAGACAAGCACAAAACCTTATGAAAGTATAAAAAACATTTTTCAAGTAAAATTACCAGCAACTCGAATATCTTGTTGGTGGTTAAATTAAGCTGCTACAACTTAAAAAATGTCAGTGAGTATTATACAAGAAATTTTTTTTCTAGAATTTCGTAAACAGAAATCTATAGGCGTGTATAATACACCAGTACGTATTATACACGAGTAATGAGTGAAAGCCAGCAATTATGCTGGTTCCTTTAAATTAGAATACTTTTTCCAAAGCCAAGTCAATTTGCGAATGCTGACTTGACGATCCAAATTATCTTTCATCTCTGCAGATAAGGAAAATGCCCAGGTGTTTAATTACGTTCTTGTGACGTCATTGTTTTCATCCAATTAGAATGACTGTCATTGCTAGCATTATTTTTATTTTACTTCTTCACTTTTGTTCTTGTTAATTTCTTTGCTCGTAATAAAGGGGAAAAAAATAGAATCAACCTTCAGGAGTTCAACAGAAAGTAGTTCAAGAGAACGCAGTGTTTTCCTCTTTTATGGGAGTCCAACGACCCAAAACCCCGATGGTTGTTTTGAACATTCTAGTTCCGGAGATTTACGAAATTGATTAACAACCGACATATTTTTAATTTAGTAGTTTGAACATTATTTTAAATAGACACTCGTATTTGAGTAGATACTATGTTTTTGATTAAAGGATATTTGTATTTATATAAATCTCTAACAGTCTGAAAATTTTTGAGAAATTTTTAAGTAAATAGTCTACACGAAACTTAATCAAGCTTTATAAAAACAAATTTCTGATATTGATTCGGCTTCCAGTGGCTAATATCTTTCGAAGAAAACCTTCAAGCCATCTACCGGTATATATAAATATACCAATAGACTGTAAATAAATAAATATAATTTAAATAATCGTAAATCTTCGGAAATTTCCGTAGCATTGTCTGTATGAATTTGCTCACATTACTATACACTTTGAGAGCAGAGAAGAATACTTAGAAATCGAAAACTTGTGTTTATGAGGCTTAATTCGGCTTCGTCTACTGTGGTCGAATTGGCGTAATGTCCAGCCGGCTTGTCTCGCTTGACCAATTACGATTGAATAGTGAGTTTAATCATCACTTTGAGCTTCGCACATTCGGCCTTGTACCACATCTATGCTACGTTCAGAAAATCACCAGGCCACTTCTACCTGGTGTAATTAACAAGTTTGTCTCGCAAGATCAATAACGACTGAACTGTATGTACCCCATACTTTTGGCATAGGCCACATCTATGCTACGCTCAAATAATCACCAAGCCACTTCTACATGGTGTAATGGTTAACAAGCTTGTTTAGCGAGATCAATGACGACTGAACAGTGAGTTCAGTCCTCATTGTGTACCCCAAACTTTTGACCTTGTGCCACATCTATGCTCTGCTCAGAAAATCACCAGGCCACTTAATAGTTAACAAGCTTGTCTCGGGAAACCAATGAACACTAAACTGGGAGTTCGGGCCACATTGTGTACCCCCTAATTTTGGCCTTGTGCCACATCTATGCCACTCTCAAAAAATAACCAGGCCACTTTTCCATGGTGTAATGGTTAAAAAGCTTTTCTCGGGAGATCAATGATGACTGAAATGTGAGTTTTCTCCTCATTGTGTACCTCATACTTTTGGCCTCGTGCCACATATATGCTACTCTCGAAAAATCACCAGGCCACTTCTACGTGGTGTAATGGTTAACAAGCTTGTTTCGCAAGATCAATGACAACTGAACAGTGAGTTCGATCCTCATTGCGTACCCCATACATTTGGCCTTGTGCCACATCTATGCTATGCTCAAAAAAACACCAAGTCACTTCTACATGGTGTAATGGTTAACGAGCTTGTTTAGGGAGATCAATGACGACTGAACAGTGAGTTCGATCCTCATTGGGTACCCCATACTTTTGGCCTTGTGCCACATCCATGCTACGCTCAAAAAATCACCAAGTCACTTCTACATGGTGTAATGGTTAACGAGCTTGTTTAGGGAGATCAATGACGACTGAACAGTGAGTTCGATCCTCATTGTGTACCTCATAATTTTGGCCTTGTGCCACATCTATGCTACGCTTAAAAAATCACCAGGCCACTTCTACATGATGTGAATGGTTAACAAGATTGCTTCGCGAGATCAATGTCGACTGAACTGTGTGTTCGGTCCTCATCATGTACCCCATACTTTTGGCCTTGTGCCACATCTATGCTCCGCTCAAATAATAACCAGGCCACTTTTACATGGTGTAATGGTTAACAAACTTGTTTTGAGGGATCAATGACGACTGAACTGTGAGTTCGGTCCTCATTGTGTACCCCATATTTTTGGCCTTGTGCCACATCTATGCTACGCTCAGAAAATCACCAGGCTACTTCTACATTTTGTAATGGTTATCAAGTTTGTCTCGCTAGATCAATTACAAAAGAACAGTGTTGTTCGTTCCTTATTGGGTGTCCTATACTTTCGGTATTTTGTCACATATATTTATTACATAGGCGATCCCTAGTCGTCACTTTCTAATATCGTCCGTGTTAATAAGCATCGATGCGGCCATGTAGGTGATGGATTATTTCTCATCCTACAACCACTTTCCATCAAACGAAACCTTGCAAACCTCTCGCAGCTATATCGGTATTTCCATGGAAAGCGTTCAGACAAATTACATTCTTGGGTCCCAACTGTTTAACCTTCATGACTAAGTCCCACTATACTACGCACATTCTATTCGTATACCATTAAGATGTAAGTTCCACTCAAGTATTTTCTTCACTTGGATCGCCGCTTTGTGAAACTGACTCCCAAGAGGATGCTTTTTCGATCAATACAACCGTTATCTTCTTCGCAAGTTAATGTTCAACTGTTATCTTTCCCGCATATCCTAATCAAGTGTCACTCTTACACTGTGACCCTACATTGACTGGATCTTGGGCCTTGTATATGTTGAACATTATTTGTCTATATTTTTGAGATGAGGTATTATTTACACTATTTACATAGGCCTGCACTCGGTGGGCATGAGAAGTCATCTCATCAATCCTGCACCTGTCTTCCTTCATGTTCTGAAGAAACGGCGAGTGCAGATTCTATTCAGACATTAAACATGTCAGCCCAATACATTCCAAACATTTAATCTAGTTAATTAGAGGCATGTGTCTTTAGATGAGTAAATTACTTATTAAATCTTTGAGGATGTTCATTGCAAATTTTTATACACGCCCTAGACAAATTTTTATTAATGCTTTTCGGGTTTTAATGACGCATTTCCGGAAGTTCTATGCTAACAGTTTCTTCGCTCGCACTTCTTGTTTGTGGAACTCTATTCCTGGAGAATGCAAAAGAGTACAACGACCGAAACGTCGTACAAATGGCAACAAAGATGAGAACGATGGTCCGAATAATGTAAATAGTTTGAACATTATTGCAAAAATAATATCCACAAAAACATTACTTTATCCTGATGAAATCTTACAGAAACGAAACGCGTCAGACAATTTTTTTTCAAATTTGTCATAAATTCCGTAATTAATATGCTGACATGGCCAAGTGGTGAGAGCGTTTGCTTCCTGACAATGAGACACGAGTTCGAGTCTTACCGTGGACGATTTGTTAGAAAGGAGACTTTCTACCAGTCTGGGGGAGGCGATCCCAGCATGCGGCAGAATTGGAAAGTGCCTGAAAACCATTCCATGGGTTGTCCAAAGACTTATGAATGAAGTAGATGGGACTGTTTGGAAGCTGTCGATAGTTTTGTTAAAACGAAGTCATAAGTCATCATGACCGAGGGTTTGAGCGTTGAAACTTGTCCGACTTTTGGTCACGAGAGATAACGCGGTCACTTCCAGAAACTGTGTGCTTGAACAGGCGTCTGCAAAAGGTATTGGCTAGCCAATACTCGTATGCGAATTGCCAGCCATCATCTTTATAGTGTGTCCAAAGACGAGATGGCACGAGAAATGACTACATCAGCGATCATCCACAAAAGGCCTAACGTTTCTCGGGTTATTATCAGAGCCATAAACACGAAAACATTGATAGAAAAGGCCCAGTGAAGATACATTACGGCGGCAGGAACGTGACTGAAGACGAGAGGTCGGGTCAGGACCACAATCCCCCATTGAACCATCCAACCATGCATGGAGTACTGCTACCATATCTGGTCAGGCGCCCCTGCTGTTCGTCTTAGTGTTCTCGACAGGCTCCAAAGGAGAATCTGTAATGTGATCGGTCCCGACCTGGCAGCTCAAATCTAGCCACTTTCTCATAGGCCGGATGTGGTTTCCCTCTGTCTCTTCTACAAATATTTTCATGTTTTCTGCTCCGAAGAACAAAAGTCACTGGTGCCTCCTCCACAAGAATTTACTCGGGCAACCAGACTGGCAACAAGGTCTCACCCTTTTACAGTTAAATCACCTAAATGCAGGCAACAATTCTACTCCATCAGATTCTTTTCTCGCGCTTCCCGCCCGTGGAACTCCCTTCCATATACTTTCTTTCCTGATAGCTATAACCTCCAAGAATTTAAATGCAAAGTCAATTCCCATCTCTTATCCACTTAACTCCAGCCCTTTCCATGTCATCCCGTGTATTTTGCTCTTTTTATTTCTCTCTACTTTCGTAACTGTTTTCACTCCTGTGTTCATATCCTTTTCTTACCCTTTCTCTTTCTTCCCACAGTAGCTGGTTCTTCTCACTCCTTCTGCCTAAAACTTTAACTCTCTTATGTATCCCTCGCACATATAGATTATTTTTACATTGTTACGTGATTGTTTGTGTGTGTTCGTAATATTATTTTTTCACGGTTGCAATTCAGGTGCAACTGGGCGGATTACATAGATCTGAGCTCGCTGGCTAGGAGGACACATCTATCTATCTATCTATCTATCTATCTATCTATCTATCTATCTATCTATCTATCTATTTTTACTTGTTCATATCTATCTATCTATCTATCTATCTATATATCTATCTCAGTCTATTATTCATATCTATCTATCTATCTATCTATCTATTTTTACTTGTTCATATCTATCTATCTATCTATCTATCTATCTATCTATCTCAGTCTATTATTCATATCTATCTATATATCTATATATCTATCTATCTATCTCAGTCTATTATTCATATCTATCTATCTATCTATCTATCTATCTATCTATCTATCTATCTGAAGCACATTCACATACATCTATCTATCTATCTATCTATCTATCTATCTCAGTCTATTATTCATATCTATCTATCTATCTATTTATCTATCTATCTATCTATCTATCTATCTATCTAGTCTATTATTCATATCTATCTATCTATCTATCTATCTATCTATCTAAGTCTATTATTCATCTATCTATCTATCTATCTATCTATCTATCTATTTTTACTTGTTCATATCATATCTATCTATCTATCTATCTATCTATCTCAGTCTATTATTCATATCTATCTATCTATCTATCTATCTATTTTTACTTGTTCATATCTATCTATCTATCTATCTATCTATCTATCTGTCTATCTATCTATCTCAGTCTATTATTCATATCTATCTATCTATCTATATATCTATATATCTATCTATCTATCTCAGTCTATTATTCATATCTATCTATCTATCTATCTATCTATCTGA
>JBBBDQ010000542.1:990000-1025000 GCA_037127315.1 Ascarosepion bandense
TATTTAATTCCTTGGAGATACAATCTCCCAAAGGACACTTGAATTTGTAAACTATGTTGGTTTTTGCAAATGGCTAACCGGGGAAGAAGAATCATTGCGAATAACTGAGTCGGATATACTGGATTTAGAGTACTGTATATTTTATATATAATGTAATTTGACATCTTTGAAAATGGCTTATTTACGCCGAAAGTTTAGATTGGATTATTAAAAACATTATGTATCAATATTGTAATTTTATTCATTCAATGAAAATGATATTAAGCTTATCAGAGAATACGAAAAGATTTTACATAAAATAGACAAAACTTGTCTATATTATTTAATGAAACATGCATTAATGAAAAAACACACGCACAATATATATATATATATATATATATATATATGTCACCCATCTAAGTACTGACCAGGCTCAACTTTGCTGATCGAGGGGGAACCAGTGTATTCAACGTGATATGACCGTAACCCGTTTCGGAATACCAGGTGCTGTAAGCGTTTATTGACGGATGTGCGTTGTGGTGCGGTGGATGTCGGCTTGGAAAGGGAAATCGGTGAGTCGAGTTCCAATTCCAGCCGAGAACTCTGCATTCACTTACGCACTGGTACCATTGGGAAAGGTATTAATCCGTCCCTTCCCTACAGTTATGGGTTAAAATATCTGAGGTCTGTTGTTCATGCGATCTGTGGCGAACTTCTGCACCAATTGTTTGTTGTCAGCGGTTCCAAAAATTGTGGATGGTGCTACACAAGCCTTCATCAGTCAAAACAATTCTTTGAGTGGCAGTCTGAATTAGATACTCATACGTCGAAATCGATGGGAGAGTCCATAATACATATATATATATATATATATATATATATATATATATATATATATATAGTAATATTTTTATTATAAGTGTTTATAATAAAAGTAATTTACCACAAGAGAAGAGCCGTCGTATTTTGGTACTACTTGTTAATTTAAAATTTTTTGGAAACAACGTAGTTTTTGCCGTATACAGTCAATCAAAGGGGTGTGGAATTCAAAGGATTAGACGAGGTAAACCAACAGAAAGGAAATAGTTTAAAAGTATAGAAGTGGGGAGAGAATTAAAATGTCATCAAAAAGCTAGTTTTTTTTGTTTTTTTTTTTGGTGTCAGTTATGAAACAGTTAAGTGTATACAATTGTATTATGACATGTCGGCAACTCTATCGAATGTGCTCGTGAAACGGTTACGAAATTATTCTTTTTATATTATTATATGTTTTTGATCATTTAAAGAGGTGGTGTTATAGGGATGGAAATGTATTGAAATATAAAGTCCGTCAAACATATGTTTGGTGACATAGTAGGCAATATCTAAACTTATTTTAAAATGGAACTTTCACTGTGTGTGTGTACGTGCGTGTGTCTCTCTGTGTGTCCGTTACCTATAGACTCCGAAACAGATGAACCGATTTTCTTGAAAATTTACACAGTTGTATTATAAGCGTCTGCGAGTGTTCTTAGCTAGGTTTTGTGTCGAGATACCCCCGATAAATATCGAAAATCGAAAAAATCGGGTTATAGAAGGAGTGGTCCGATTTTAATCAAATTTGATACACTCATAGACAAAGATATAAGAAACAATATTCAGAAGTTTCAACATTGCAGTTCTTACAATAGTGCAGAAAATCGTTAATATATATATATATATATATATATATATATATATATATATATAAAGGGAAAGATGTTTGTGTGTGTGTCTGTTTATCTGTCTGTATGTCAGTATTTTTTCAGCCCTTTTATTTTAGTTTTTGCTCCGGGTTTGGCTCTAAGTAGGTATAATTGTAGTTCTTAGTCTCAGCCATGATACCATTTACTCAAAGGACTTATTTAGCCTTCAAAATTCAGTTTACGGCGAAAAAAACTTATTAGATATCGATACCAGGAAATCAAAATTTGACTTACATCCATTCATTTTTCTTTTAATCTACGGTTTCGCTTTAACTGGAAACAACTATTGCTTTTTAGTCTTTCGTGCCAACGTCCAAAGAGTCCAGGACCATGGATTAGTTTTAAAGCTTTCATTACACCAGATCAACGCCGGGCTATACTGCTAGTATTATTTAATTGAAACAAATAAATTATCAGAAGATGTGAAAATCAAAATATTAATGCAAGGGGTAGAATTTGATTATGAAATATATATATATATATATATATATATATATATATATATATATATATTAGTCATCTACATACAAGCCTGTTTTGTTGTGTCACAGCTCATTAGTATGGCTAGACACATCCTCTTGCTTCTGGCCGGGATCGAAACTCGACCGATTTGTTGTCATTTGGAGTCACTACCCGGGATGTGCGTTGTGGCGCAGTGGATATCGGCTCGGAACTCGAAATCGGGGAACCGAGTTCGAATTCCAGTTGAATTCCTTGTATTCACTTACGCGCAAATACCCTTGGGAAAGGTATTAATCCGTCTCTTCCCTCCAGTTATGGGTTAAATAATAGGACAGATTGGGTTCTATAGCCTTGGTCGGCAACCAGTCTACCACAGAAAGCAATGGCAACCTACTGCGGGGTAATCTTCTGCCCAGTCAGTCATGTCTCGAGACATGATCGCCCAAAGCGTGTGTCGCGCATGGCACTTAACTGACTGACCCGCTAAGCCATAGGCACATGGTATCAGAGAAGGGAAATTTGAACGTGTTGTACATAATCAGTGTATACACACGCCAGTCACCGAAAGAACTCAATTCATTTATGAAGAGTCACAAAATTAAGGAGATCAGCGATTACGATGCCATGGCTCCAGCCTTTCGTTATCGTTAGGAATAGAACACATGTTTTCTAGAAATTCTTGTTGTAAAATATTTTTTGATGAAAAAGGAATACGAAAAGGTTTTGAAAAAAAAATGAGCTTTAATATGAACTGAAATATGAACCTTAAATAAATAAGAAAATGAAAGATAACATGAGCGAATGAAATATTATTATGCTTTGAATTAACATTTAATTTCGATTTAAAATCCAAAATAGGGAAAAATATTTTTTCGAATTGCTTGATAAGCACTTGGCTAAGAATTTTGAATTACTCAAGATATTTTATATAAACACAGTAAATTAAGCTACAGCTGTACTTGTAATTCAGAAAATTACCTCAAAAGACGAAACGCCAGGAATTTCAAAGATAACGCCCAGCAAGATATCGTTAATAATGAAAAGTTTAACCTAGAGATGAAAGTAAATGCCTACTTGGAGGATTTTGTAAAACCTAAGGAGTTATTTACAAAGCAGAAGTACAAGATATTAAATGAACAGCGCAATGTATACGTGGGGTGTACCGAAGACAATTTAAAAAGCGATAGTATAATCATAAATCATCATTCAAGCTAGATAACATTATGAATGTGTCGAAATTAAAAGAAAAAAAAAACGAATGTAAGCTGGAGTATATTACGAAAAGCCAAATCAGCAATCGTAATGTCTACCGATTGTGCCAAGAAGAAAAGTTAGCTGTAGCATAATTTCCTGACCGAGAAAGTTTACTAAATGGAAGATCGGAAATAATGTCAGGATGTAAACACAATCGAAAGTACATTTTGGGTCGCTTCAAACCCGTGTAATATAATAATCTGGCCCCACCCAAAGAAAGCTGATGCAAGCGGGGGTGTTTTCCGGTCGTTGAAAATAACGGATGTCACTTTGACCCTATTTCCGGCAGATGCGGAAATAACTCAGAGGCAAACAGACAGGTGACTCTGAGAATTATGTAGGCGTCGCGTGGGCGTCGCGTGATCAAGGCAAAGCCGGAAGAAACAAGTCCCGGTTTTGGAAGATATATAAAGACCGCGAAAACACGGATTCACCAGTCTAGGCAGAGAGACAGAGGCAGACAGTCCGGACAGACCGAGATCAGAGGAGAACAGATACGACACCCCCCCCGTCAACCCCCATTAGAAGCGCGCTCTCAATTCTCTGTCCTTGTGCCACACGGTCCATCGTCATCAATAAAAAAATATTATTATATATTTTCATATACATGCTTGTTTGTTGTATATTGCTATATAACACCCGGACGAAAGTACGTAGAATAATATTTCGCTAGCATTGACTTTATTTTAAACTTTTTGTTTTCAACTTCCTGCTGTGCGTTCAAAATAAAGCGTAAAGAAACCTCTGACCATACCTCAAGATTGAAACCATGGAAGCGTGATCCGCTGAACTTCTTAATTTTTGAAAACATTTTATCCTATTTTTTTTGTCAAATGTGTCTTGTATTGAGCATTTTTTAATACAACAGTTTACCGGTCTAATTCGACTCTACCAATAACTGCTTAATAATTATATTGCATATTATAATTGTATATTAAAAGTTGAAATTAAATTAAAAATGTTATTTTCTCTTCTTAATATTTAATTCACTGCTTAGAAGTTATGAGAAGTAAGAAATGATAACATTTTTAATAATATATTTAAAAAATGTAACAAATATAAACATGATATAACAACTTGTATCAAATCTAAATTTATTTATAAATGTAATTTTGTCTGTGTGTGTGTATGTGTGTGTGTGTGTGTCCGTTACCTATAGATTCCGAAACGGCTGAACCGATTTCCTTGAAAATCTACACAGTTGTACTATAAGCGTCTGCGAGTGTTCTTAGCTAGGTTTTGTCGAGGCACCCCCGATAAATATCGAAAATCGATAATCGAAAAAATCGGGTTATAGAAGGAGTGCTCCGGTTTTAATCAAATTTGATACACTCATAGACAAAGACATAAGAAACAATATTCAGAATTTTCAAGGTTACAGTTTTTACAATAGTGCAGAAAATCGATAATATATATATATATATATATATATATATATATATATATATATAAAAGGCAAGATGTTTGTGTGTGTGTCTTATTATTTGTCTGTATGTCTGTATTTTTTCAGCCCTTTTATTTTAGTTTTTGCTTCGGGTTTGGCTCTAAATAGGTATAATTGTAGTTCTTAGTCTCAGCCATGATACCATTTACTCAGAGGACTTATTTAGCCTTCAAAATTCAGTTAACGACGAAAAAACTTATTTGATATCGATACCAGGAAATCAAAATTTGACTTACATCCATTCATTTTTCTTTCAGTCTACAGTTTCGCTTTAACTGGAAACAACTATTGCTTTTTAGTCTTTCGTGCCAACGTTCAAAGAGTCTGAGCTCCAGGACCATGGATTAGTTTTAAAGCTTTCATTACACCCGAGCAACGCCAGGCTATACTGCTAGTATGAAATCACCAGCGACCGCTTATTTTAACTATGACAATTTTACTAACACGCAGACGCACACACGTGCAAACACACAACAAACGACACACACACACACAGATAAAGTGGAAGCTGATAGGCAAGGCTAGGACCCCTAATAGCTTAAGGGATAGGTGTAATCTATGTTTAACAGAAAAAATTAAGATTTTGAAATTTCAATATCACAATGTACTTCTGAATAAGCGTAGAGAAATCATTAGTACGTGTCGTCTCAGAAATAAATTTAAATTGCAATAATTATTTCATTCTTCTATTTAGTCACAATAGAAGTTTTTTTTTTAAATTTGGCGAAGTGGTAGCCTTTTCCCTCCTATCTACCACTACTAACCCAATAGTCAAGCCACATGTCTCCCACTACCATAAGAGAAATTACTACTAATATACCTCTAGCTTCATTCTATAATAGTCAGCTTTCCCCCATCCCTTCTTTTACTAGCCTTCACCTTCGGCATTAGATTTTTTCCTCATTCTTCGATTGAACGGGGTTGAAAATACATGTCTTAAACTGACATACTGAAAATGGCTATTTCCTCTCTAAATTTTATCTGAATTTACAGGTATATATGATGGTGATGGATTCTCCCGTCGCGTTCAACGTATGAGGGTCCAACCTTTTTCCAGCAAGACAAAGGACACAGAGATTTGTTTATAGTGGTGAAGGCATTGTGTAGTACCATCCACACTTCTTGGAACTGCTGATAACAAACAATTGGTGCGGATGACTGCCACAAATCGCACGAACAGCAGACCTCAATTATTTAACCCATAATTGGAGGGAACGAACGGATTAATACCTTTCCCAAGGGTACCAGTGCGCAAGTGAATGCAGCGTGCTCGACTGAAATTGGAACTCGGCTCACCGATTTCCCCTTCCAAGCCGACATCCACCGCACCCCAACGCACATCCGTGAATGCTAACAGCACCTGGTATTCCCAAGTGGTCACCCACCTAAGTACTGACCAGGCTCAACGTTGCTTAACTTCGGTGATCGAGCGGGAACCGGTGTATCCAACGTGACATGACCGTTATATATATATATACAGTACACTAAATCTAAAATTGAGCCAACACACTTTTTGGTCTACTTTCGTACTTTCGTTGAGCAATTTACTGTTAAGGTTTCGTCTTGGAGTTTTAAAATTCTTTCAAACAAGCACTTGACGCATTGTTCTTGTGCGTGGTTTGTTTCTTTTTTTTTTTCTTCCCTTTTATTTAACCTACGAGGGGTCCCCGTTGGGTTATTGACGATTTAAGTTACTGATAGGTTAGCATTGTTTTTTCGGACATTTAGTCTATAATAATTAGTGCTGTTTTATTGTAATTAAGTATATATATATATATATATAGCTAGTTAGTCATAATTTAATTAGATCAGTCAGTTGAGTGCCATACGTGATACACGCTTGGGCGATCATGTCTCGACAGAGACATGACTGACTGAGTAGAAGATTATCCCGCAGTAGGTTGCCATTACTTTCTGCGGTAGACTGGTTGCCGACCAAGGCTATAGAACCCAATCTGTCCTGCTATTTAACCCATAACTGGAAGGAAGAGACGGATTAATACCTTTCCCAAGGGTATTTGCGCGTAAGTGAATGCAATGAATTCAGCTGGAATTCGAACTCGGCTCCCCGATTTCTCGTTCCGAGCCGATATCCAATGCACCACAACGCACATCCGATCAGATCAGTACTCAGTTGTATTAAAAAGTGACTAATACATTTATATTGCAGAACTTTTGAATATTTTTTTTCATTTGGAAATGATTTGACACCTTTCCAAATAATATATATATATATATATAAACTCAATTCCAAATGAAAAATATGCATTTATTTCATTTGGAAATGAGTTATGACCGCAATCTTGTTTCCAGAAAGAAAAAAAATTACTGAATGAAAGATCGGAAGTAATGTCTCGATGTAATCACACCTAAAAGTACATCTTAGGTTCATATAAACATGGATGAAAATGTTTTAAGGTCCTTAAGTAACTCTTCCCTGATTTTTTAAAAAACTTCTTTCGTTTAAAACTTCCAGTCGCGCGTCTGCAAAAAATCCCTGCTTATTATGTTTGAAAAACGCTGGAAAATCAGTTTTTATATATCGCCTGAAGATACCGAAAGTTTGAAACCTAGGTTGCGGAAATAACTCATTTTCAAATTAAAAATATTCAAAAGAACGCAATCTATCCTACTATTTAACCCATAGCTGGAGAGAGAAGAGTCGGATTAAAACATTTCGGTTTCCCCAGGTAAAGCCCAACCTTGTCTCACTTTTGGTAAATACAAAGTGTTCAGACAGTCCGATATCAAGATTGCAATTGTCAAGGTAGCTATTTTCGAGCAGAGTTCTACTCAATCAAGGATCAGTCTATGGCTGAAAACAAATCGACAAACTCTCTGCATTCGGACATTTGACCCTTAGCCCATGTGTATACACTCGGGTTTCCCACATAAAGTCTGACCTCGTATCACATCCTCTCTTAGTGGGGGTCAGTCAGTCAGTTAAGTGCCATACGTGTTACACGCTTGGGCGATCATGTCTCTTTCGAGGTATGACTGACTAGGCAGAAGATTATCCCGCAGTAGGTTTCCATTAATTTCTGCGATAGACTGGTTGCCAGCCAAGAATATAGAACCCAATCTGTCCTGTTATTTGACTCATAGCTAGAGGAGGAAGAGATGTATTATTATTAAGTAGTAATTAGTGGGGGATCAGTTTATTACTTCATAACAATATAAACTGATCCCTCATTTTATGCCCAGTAGAGGCCTTAATCATGTTTTCAACTATTATATTCAGTCAGTTAAGTGCCGTACGTGATACACGCTTGGGCAATCATGTCTCGAAAGAGACCTGACTGACTGGGCAGAAGATTATCCCGCAGTAGGTTGCTATTACTTTCTGCGTTAGATTGGTTGCCAGCCAAGGCTATAGAACCCAATCTGTTCTGTTATTTAACCCATAACTGGATGGAAGAAATGGATTAATACATTTCCCAATCGCGTAAGTGAATGTAAAGAATTTTACTGGAATTCGAACTCGGCTATCCGATTTCTCGTTCCGAGCCGATATCTACTCCACCACAACGCACATCTATGATAATAAAAATAAAAATAAAAAAATACAAAATCTTCAATTGCAATATTTGTACACCTCCCATTTTTATTCATATCTTGCACGTTTTAATCTAACACTTAAATGATTAGTCAAAGAAGGAAGACTCCGTGATATTCCCGGCCATTTAAAGACATTATCGCGAGATGGGAATTTTTGTCGGGGTAACAAGTCTGCCGGTGAGGGTGGTGTGAAAAGTGGAAAAGATTTCGGTTCGACGCGTGCGGAAATGGAGAGAAAAATCAGGAAAGCTGAAATCACATCAGCATATTTTATTTTGACTTCCTCATATGTTTTTTCTTTTCTTTTTTTTTTTTAAAAAAAAGGCATGCCGGATCAGGCCGACCAGTAAAGAAGAGGTAAATGGTAACCCATCCCATCACGTCACCGTATCGTTTGTCTAATGAAACTAGATAATCCTTTGATATCAGAGAGCACCTGTGGCCAACATCCTGCGATCGCGTAAATACATGAATACACATCTCTGCACAGTTATAGCTATTCGTACTCAAATTATACAGGCAATCCCAGGGGTAGAGTCACCGACTGACGCCAAATCGGTCGGGTTTCGAGCCTGGGTTGTGTAGCAATCGGAGTCTAACCGTACTGTGATACAGCGAAACAGATCTGTCTGCGGATGACAATAATTACGCTCTCACACCCTGACTGAGCACTCTAGAAGAAAGGTAGACTTTGAAAAACAGTAGCCACTCTAGCGTGTACGCATCGCTCATTTAGTAAAAATGAATTGGATTACTCTAGCTATTGGGTCCTTAATATGATATGCGCTAAAAAGACTGCCTTCTTCCACCGAACGCCCCGTGAACCCGGGTTAGAGTCGCCGACTGACGCGAAATCGATCGGGTTTCGAGCCTGGGTTGTGTAGCAATCGGAGTCTAACAGTACTGATGAGCTGTGATACAGCGAAACAGATCTGTCTGCGGATGACAATAATAATAATATATATATATATATATATCTCCGAGTGAATATAGAACGAAGAAAGAATTTTTACAACGTCCAAAGCATTAATTTAAAACAGTGCTCGATATATAATATATAGAGCTGTGAATATTTATTATAAATTATATTTTAGAACATGTACATAATTATATATATATATATATATATATATATATACTACAAATGGTACATTTGTTTCGACATTGAAACTTCAATGTCTCATCAGGCGGTATGGATAGGATTGGAAAGCCTCTTTTCTTATATTTGGTCAGTTGTGTGTGGGATGTTGGTGGGGGTTAGTGGTAAGGGAACAAGTCTCGTGTATTGACCGTTAGAATTTTGAAGAAAGTGGTGTGGGTAGTTAAAATGTTTGATTAATGAGAGTCTTTGATTTCTAGACAGACTGGTTAGTGATAAGGGAATCTGTCTAGAATTCAAACACTTTTTTTTATAAATATTTCTTCCTGCATCATGAATGTGTCATAATCGGCATTTTGGTTTAAACTTACCTCCACTACATTCGTGTAGGTATTTTAACATATCACGATACACGATAAACCGATGCTTAAGTTTGTCATCATTGACGATTGTGGAGGATTGGGCAATGATAAACGTATCATGAATGTAGACAAATATGGCGTTCTAATTGTTTTTTTGTTTTTTTTATGAAGCTTCTTAAAGATGCCTGTTGATAAAATTTAATCTATTGGTCTATTGGTCGTTACTCTCACTTATAAGTTGATCGTAGGTAGAGAAGTCATACAAACAAGCAGAATAATATAGATCAGTAAAGCTGGGGATCAGACAGATGCAACACTCTGATCCTAGGTAGAAAAGCCATTCAAACAAGCAGAATAGTATCCATGAAAAGGGTCGGTGATCGGCATGATACTACACTCTTATCCTTAGTAAAATAGCTTTAAGTTCATACATACAAACAACTCAAAAAATAGATCAGAAGGACTTGGAATTGGACAGATACTATCAGTTGATCCTAGAGAGAAAAGCATAATATTCGTTTGTGCAAACAAACTGAATAAAAGCGTAAACATGTAGTCGCAAGATATTCCCCCCCCGACACACACACACACACACACACACACACACACACACACACACACATATATATATATATATATATATATATATACTAGCAGTAGAGCCCGGCGTAGGCTGGTTGACTCTCATCAACGGCCGACAACCAGATCTCCAACATTCTCTCTCTACAAGGACCCCGCATGTCCTCAGACGGTCTGTGTTCTCTATCGTCTATCTTCGACACTGCCATTCCCTGTTCTTCTCCGTAATCAGACATTAAAACAATAATCAATAAGAAACGAGAAGGGAATCGATGCACGGGAATCTGGCAAGCTATCAAAACCATAGAGAGAACCAAAAAGTGTCTTACCTGGTGATGTTTTCACCGACGAACTCTGCCAGTGCCCTAGATTCGCTCGGCGGTCATTCAGGGTCGAGGGTTTTCGACTTGTTCGATGGCAACTCAGGGTTGATCCTGGTCTCGGCACCAGTTGTGATACTACCGCAGGCCAGACTGCTGCCCTCAAGCCAGATCCTGGTCACGGCACCAATCATGTAACACCCTTTGCACCGGACTGCTGCCACTCTCAGGCTAGATCCTGGTCGAAACGGCACCAGATGTGACGCGTCAGCCTGGCTGGCCGTATGTCTAATGTGACGCTCGTCCTCGCCGACGGTCGTGACGATCCCAGTTGTGACACTGCCACCCGGTTGTACGGTTGGTTTGGTCGTTGTTGCTGGTCGTGACGATCCAGCCCGATGACGTCGCCACAAAAGCTGGGTTACAGGACGTCTTTTGCAACAACGGGCCACTGCCCCACGTTGTGATTAGATCCCAGAGGTCTCGTCTTGCAATCTTAATAGTCGTCCCTTTTAGCCAGTTCGGACACTGGTGTACACTTGTGGTTTGTGGTTTGAAAAAAAAATAAACACAGCACCAAAATTTAAAAAAAAAATTAATAAAATAAATGAACGAAGCCGAACACGCCTGGAGAGTTACGAAGAATGTCTTTATATAAAGAAAAAACAATGTCTTTCTTTTCCCAGGAATACATTTGTCGAAAATGATATTTATAACGGAGAGAGAAAGTTCGCCAAAAGCATCATAGCTTCTAATCTTCAAGTAAAATGTCTAAGTTTCGTTAGCGTTGAAATAAACAGATCTCTTCAAATATTCGCCAAAGTCTCTTCTCGTATTTAGTTAAAGTCTTTTCATTAATTCTCTATAATCAGGATTGGCAATTTTCCTATATAACTTCTAAAACAGCAAAGTTCTTTCGGGTCCTTATCGGAGTTTAACGGAGTTTGCCGAGGTTGAACGAACGAAGAATCAGAATTTTCGATTTTCCCGTGATTAAAAAGAATAACAATAACGTTCTTTCGGGTTTCATATCGATGACGCATTATTCCAAATTAACTTCTTTGAGTTAATTTGTGGCAGGCTTCATTTGAAATTAACTCTTTAGCCATAAGTTCTATGGTAGGTGACCAGCCGTGGGCCATGGCTCCCCGGCTGGGACCATTTTTCCCCCAGTCGCTACATTTCGACTGATAGCAGCTCTAACTCAAAAACTGTCACCCAACTGGAAAAACTCTTTCAGACTCACTTTTTCGTATCGAGCATCTATTTTTATAACCAATTTCGATCCTCTCTGGAGATCTGGGGATCCGGCCGGCTCACAGGCTTCGGCCAATGAAAATCGGTCTCCGCCCATTCGATTTGTGGATGTCTTTGCTCGACCAATGAGATCATGCCAACTCACACCGAACCGAATCCAGCTCGGGTCACTTCGGACTGTTGTGCTAAACAGTGGCCTTGGCATCCGAGTGACCTTATCAAATCACTCTGACGATTGTCTTGTCTACGCGTTTTCAGATTAGCGGAATACATTTCAAATCTAAGAGAAATTTATATGAACATGAAAAGATTCGAAAATCATGAAAGACGAGAAATGTGTATAACTTTATTTTATGCTCCCGTGTTTTTAGAAGCACTTGATGGTACTAAACTTATTATTTTTTCCTAAGCTCACATCGCGTGACGCAATAGAACACTAATAATATCACCCATATCAATTTCTCTCTTCGTTGTTTTAAAGCAACCAAAAGATAGTATCCCCGCGGGAGAAGGGAAAGCATCACCGTGGGAGATAGTGTGACATGTGGATTTGTATAAAGGATATACAGACAGATAAGCAGACACACAAACAAACATCTTGCCTTATATATATATATATATATATATATATTATCGATTTTCTGCACTATTGTAAGAACTGCAGCCTTGAACCTTCTGAATATATTTTCTTATGTCTTTGTCTAACAAATTTGATTAAAATTGAACCATTCCTTCTATAACCTGATTTTTTCGATTATCGATTTTTGATATTTATCGGGGGTACATCAACACAAAACCAAGCTAAGAACACTCGCAGACGCTTATAATACAACTGTGTAAATTTTCAAGAAAATCGGTTCAACCGTTTCGGAGTCTATAGGTAACGAACACACACACACACACACAGACACAGACACACTGACACAGACATACAGAGAAAGTTCTATTTATAAATGAGTTTATATATATAAAGAAAAAACAATGTCTTTCTTTTCCCAAGAATACAGTTGTCGAAAATGATATATAAAGGAAAACTCAATCCGTCATTTCAATTGGTTATAAATTATAATTCATTTCAATGAGCTTAATTAGCTCATTTCATCAGACCACACAATATTCCTTCCATTTGGTACAAAAAATTTTGCCCGCTCTGCCATCAAAAGATTTTTTATACATACATACATACATATATATATATATATATATATATATATATATATATATATATATTAGTTAATATTCAATTCTTTTACTTTTTGCGCCGTGTCCCTTCAGGACGTAGGCGAACATGAAGTTCTACTTGGCCCTGTCTGTAGTTACTCTCAATATATTTTCTCTTGGTACCTCTCCCAAACCCCGCTCTGCCATCAGTTTGCTCAGACCTACTATGTCTCGTACTGCTTTTCCTTGTCTCTCTTTCCCTCTGTCCGTCCTGTGAGAATTAGATTCTCCAACCCCTCTTTCTTCATTACATGTCACCGAAACCTCATCTGTGTCTTCCTTATATTAAGTATATGTTTTCTACTCGTTTGCATCCTCTCCAACACCTCGTCGTTGCACACGTGCTCAGTTCATAATATTCTCAGCATCCTTCTGTAAAGCCACGTTTCTGCTGCCTCAAGCCTCTCCTTCATCCTTAAGGAGATCATTCAAAGTTCGCGGCCATACATATGTACAGCTATCACATAGCCATGTTTTTCTTTGTTTCCAATGAGATTTTCTTGTCTCTCAGTAATCTGGTTAGCTTTAGAAATGCGTTCTTGGCCATGCCACTGCGTCTTTGGATCTCAATGTCGCACTTTCCATCCTCTGTAAATTTCAAAAACATTTACATAGGAAATAGTCTGTTTCAACAGGCCACATATTTTGCATATTTTGTCAACCCCGAACCCCAGTCTGCAATATGGGGGTTGATTCGATTCGAAATTTATTGTTTAATAAATGTTTCCACTGTAATTAAAGACATTGATATCTTTTTGTGGATCATTTTTAATATTTTTATAATCTATAATATTATATTACTAGGATCCACTTGAATTAATTACCAAGGAAAGTTCTCTTACCTCGGATTGTTTTCCATTACTATATATATATATATATATATATAAGAAAAATTAAAGCAGACACGTTATTTCATGGTAAATCGGAAGTATGGGCCTATTTCAGGCGAACCATCCTCAGCTTCCGTCTTTATTGTACAAAGGATTTTACACGAATCATGAAAAATTCGTGTAAATTTCGTGTGAAATCCTTTGTTCAATAAAGAAGGAAGCTGATGATGGTTTGCCTGAAATAGGCCCATACTTACGATTTACCATGAAATAACGTGTCTGCCTTGATTTTTCTTATATTTGCTCTCTATGTATTTATATACATATATATTTAGAGCTCTCTTAGAGACTTATCATACCACTGTATGTACAAGATACTCCTTTGGATTCTTCTATTTCGTTTTGACATTGAAAGAAAAATGTCTCATAAGGTAATTAATAATTATGGTAATAAATTTATTACCATCAGAAGAAGTTCGTGCTTTTTTTTTACAAAAAACATTCGAAGGAAGAGACAACTAAAGTTCCTGGAACACGCAATGAGAAAGGAGGGCTTGGCAAACTTGATACTGACAGGCCATATAGAGGGAAAGAGAGATAGGGGAAAAACATACTTGACGGGCCTCAGTAGGTGGGTGGAAGAACGGGGGTTGTGTGGTGTAACAGGAGAAAGCGTGCTAAGTGCCACCAGTGATAGGGAGACGTGGAAGGCCATGGTTGCCTACGTCCTAAAAGGACAAGGCACATAGAAGAAAAGAACTATTGACCGATGATTATACTCCTATCTCTGACCTTCAAACACTCTTAGACATTAATCTCATTTCGTTGAAAATTATTTTTATCGTACATTTGTACTTCAGGGGCTTTGTAGAGGTCTCGGTGATGCTTGTCAAATTGCCCTTGTGCCAAACACAACCGAAGTCCCCATAATTTAAAATATCAGAAGGTTGAAAGAATGGTTGGAAGAATAAATATGCTTTGTTTGTACATTAAAGTATCTAAACAGAAATAACGAATTTGTAAAATAAGCGAAATTGTATTTACGAAACAGAATAACATAAATGTATACGAAGAAAATGTTCAAAAAGAAAATGTATGTAGTTAAATGTTCCACAGAAATTTAGAGCTCATAGCAAAATGTGTGTCTGTAGAAAGAATTTATAGCTCATAGCAGAATGTGTGTCTGTAGAAAGAATTTAGAGCTCATAGCAGAATGTGTGTCTGTAGAAAGAATTTAGAGCTCATAGCAGAATGTGTGTCTGTAGAAAGAATTTAGAGCTCATAGCAGAATGTGTGTCTGTAGAAAGAATTTAGAGCTCATAGCAGAATGTGTGTCTGTAGAAAGAATTTAGAGCTCATAGCAGAATGTGTGTCTGTAGAAAGAATTTAGAGCTCATAGCAGAATGTGTGTCTGTAGAAAGAATTTAGAGCTCATAGCAGAATGTGTGTCTGTAGAAAGAATTTAGAGCTCATAGCAGAATGTGTGTCTGTAGAAAGATTGAAAAGATACTAATAAAATCTGTGTTCTTTTCCTTTTTATGACCGGAGAAAATGTGAAAAGGAAAGTCAAGCAAGAAGATTGTACTTATAGGAGTCTGTTGAAGTATCTTGCTATTGTTGTTTTCTTTAACTGCGTGGGTGGGGGAAGACGAAGAAAAGAAAATTGGAAGGAGAGGTAGAACGAATGCATGTCGACGAGACACGACAGCGTCGGCGTCCTGAAATTTCTTATTTACGACAAGGTCCGTAAGATAACCGCTCCTATCTCGGACTCACTTGACCGGTCAAGAGATGTGATTAAGTAGTAGATTTTAGTCATGTAATCTTCTCCGAACCGCATACCCATTTTCTAGGCGTGAAAAAAAATTGACCGGGGTCATAGATCAATTTGCTATTTTCTATCTGTTAGGGGGAAACACACCTATTCCTCAGATAATGGACTCTCCCTTCTATATTAATAAGAGTTTACAGGAAGTTCATAGGAGTTCTTTAGACTTCTGTTTAGTCGGCAGTTAACCGAATACTAGGGAGTCATCTTTAAGTGGGAGATTACCAAGTTCCTAACATTTTGGGTACGTTAAGTCGATTAGCAACTGACATAGCACGATTATAACCTTCAGTGCGAATACTACTCCACAACACTATCAAGTCAGAATCTAGAATCTTACTTTTCACACTGCCTTGTAAAATTTGCTTTGGGCTGGGATTTTTCAAAATGTTTTCAGTCGTTTTGATCCGATTTTGCAGGTGTGCAATTTTACTTGTCTGCAAAGACTAACTAGGCTGATAGATCTTCAAGTAAACAGCCTCCAAAACACGTAAGTGATGGACAGAACAGGTGTTATGCAAGACAGAAAACCACGTGTTCTCATACATAGAGGCACAGTCTTGATTATAAAGTAAATGTTGTCCAATAGCCGATTCTTTAAAATTGGACCACTCCTTCTATAATCCGTTTTCTTCGATTATCGATTTTCGATATTTATCGGGGGTACATCGACACAAAACCTAGCCAAGAAAACTCGCAGACGCTGTGTAAATTTTCAAGAAAATCGGTTCAGCCGTTCCGGAGTCTATAGGTAACACACACACACACACACACACAACGTTTCATTTATAAATAAGTTTAGATTAGCATAGTCTGGTAAAAAGACATAGCAGTGAAACACCCAACTATAATATTAATTAGCAAATTTGAGTTGCGCCCAACACTACAAATTGAGATCAAACCAAAACAAACCAAAAAAGCGAATCATTCTTAAATAGCCTCATCAGATCAAGTCTTTCGTGCAGATGTAATGCATATTAACAAATCCGTTTAGAAATATAAAGAATGTTATTTGTATACAACCGCTTTCTAAAATCAATGGTGAAAAAAGACTTTGAGTGATTGAGACCTGAGGATCTTGGTAAAGATCATTATTCTTCGAACCTTGTTGGCTTAATCACCAAGAACCGTATCAAATAACAGACACCACATCATTTGAGGACGCCTCCTTGGCCTTACACTTTCGGCGGACCTCAAATGGAATGATTATATCGAATCCATTGCCAAATATGCTGCTATGAAAGTCGGCTCTCTGTGCAGGGCCCAGAAGTTTTTCCCACCTGAATCTATTCTGTACATATACAAATCTACCATCCGCCCGTGTATTGAATATTGCTGCCATATCTGGTCGGGTGCCCCTGCTGCTCTCCTTGGGCTTCTTGACAAAATACAAAGGAGGATCTGTAACGTGGTTGATACTGACTTGGCAGACCGGCTGCAACCACTCTCTCACCGGCGTGATGTGGCTTCCCTGTGCCCCTTCTACAAGTACTTTCATGGCTTCTGCTCCGATGAGCTTAGAACACTGGTGCCGCCTAAGCAGGAATTTACACAAGATACTAGATTAGCAACTAGGTCCCACCCTTTTACAGTTAAACAAATAAGATGTAACCGTAAATTCTACTCCAACAGCTTCTTTTCTCGCGCTTCCCGCCTGTGGAACTCCCTTCCACGAGTCTGCTTTCCCGACAGCTACAATCTCCAGGTGTTTAAATGTAGGGTCAATAGACACCTCCTATCACACTAACTCCCATTTATTTATTCTCAGAACGCTCTCATTTACCCAACCCTCAGTCTCGTTATCCTTACCCGCCTATCACCCACCCTCTGACATTTCCTATATTTAATCATCCTTTCTCCACTCTACGTTGCCCCCTGCGCAGTAGTGGCAGTGACATGCCTTGCTCGGGGTGAAACGCTTATAAAAAAAAAAATTACCGATGACACCCTGAAAAATGAAAACGATTTTATTACGAGTATTTTTTCGAATAATAGCATTCCTTTTTTCATTATTCAATCGGTTATTCGAGATAAGATTACCGAGTTTAATAAAATTCGAATATGTTCAGTCTATCTTCGAATACCATAGTTGGGTAGGGTTTTGTGGAATTTTTGCCAAACTTATTTTATAAAGTTCACGTGAGTGCTATTTTTCAGCAAATGTTCGCATTTTGTTCAAGACTAGATCTATCATTCCTTTTATACGTAAAAACGTTTTACCTCTCTATCACATTAACTCTGTTTTTTAATGTTTCAAATGTAGTTGTGGAATCGATTACATAAGTAGAACGACGCAAGGCTTGGATGTTAGGATTAAGCAACACCAGCCTACAAGAATAATGAATAAAAATTTTTTGTCTAGTGATACCATTAAGAATACATACGGGTATTTCATTGCGGACACTCCAATAAATAATCCGAGCTGAACTCGTGATTTTAGTGTTGACTTGTTCTCTAACCGCCATTTTCTCTTGAACAACTATCTTCCTTCGGGCGAAGAATGACTCAGACGAGGCTCCGCCGAAGTATAGAGATTCGTCTGGTGTGAATAGACAAGAGTCCGATCAGCCTTAAGCTGGGTCCACGGGATATTTTTGCTGGATCATTTTCTAGTCAACCGCCACTCTCTTTTGATCAACTTTCTGCTTTCGGCCGACTGCACTGTGTAGTAGGGTCAGTTGGGCACCGTCTGTGAGAAAAAGAGCATTTATCATAACATTTGGAAACGGCATGCTGTACCGCTTGGCATTCGCACCGGAAGCTCTAGTAGAAACATTTTTGGTGTCAATCAGCGCAGAAGATTCGGAAAATGTCGGATGAGTCTATTGCTAATTACGAAGGTACGTCAGTTCGGAAAATGCACTCTGATCAAACTGGTTAGAAAAGAATTTCTGAATTTGTTGGTGAGGGTCTCAGGCTGATGTAATGAATAAATAATGAATATGCATACACCTTGGTTCCCCCTCACTGTAATGTGATTGGCTGGTGTCAGCCATAAATACAGACGAAAGCGAGGACGCAGAGGGGTTTACTTATATCTGGCCCTTCTTATATCTGGCCCTTCTTATATCTGGCCCCCTAACTCCCCAGACTGGCTTCTTATATCTGGCCCCTAACTCCCCAGACTGGCTTCTTATATCTGGCCCTTATATCTGGCCCTTCTTATATCTGGCCCTTCTAAAATCTGGCCCCTCTTCTTATATCTGGCCCCCTAACTCCCCAGACTGGCTTCTTATATCTGGCCCCTAATCCCCCAGACTGGCTTCTTATATCTGGCCCTTATATCTGGCCCTTCTTATATCTGGCCCTTCTAAAATCTGGCCCTTCTTATATCTGGCCCCCTAACTCCCCAGACTGGCTTCTTATATCTGGCCCCCTAACTCCCCAGACTGGCTTCTTATATCTGGCCCTTATATCTGGCCCTTCTTATATCTGGCCCTTCTAAAAAATCTGGCCCTTCTTATATCTGGCCCCTAACTCCCCAGACTGGCTTCTTATATCTGGCCCTTCTTATATCTGGCCCCCTAACTCCCCAGACTGGCTTCTTATATCTGGCCCTTCTTATATCTGGCCCTTCTTATATCTGGCCCTTCTTATATCTGGCCCCCTAACTCCCCAGACTGGCTTCTTATATCTGGCCCCCTAACTCCCAGACTGGCTTCTTATATCTGGCCCTTATATCTGGCCCTTCTTATATCTGGCCCCTAACTCCCCAGACTGGCTTCTTATATCTGGCCCCCTAACTCCCCAGACTGGCTTCTTATATCTGGCCCTTCTCTATATCTGGCCCTTCTTATATCTGGCCCCCTAACTCCCCAGACTTGCTTCTTATATCTGGCGCCCCAACTCCCCAGACTGGCTTCTTATATCTGGCCCTTCTTATATCTGGCCCTTCTTATATCTGGCTCCCTAACTCCCCAGACTGGCTTCTTATATCTGGCCCCCTAACTCCCCAGACTGGCTTCTTATATCTGGCCCTTCTTATATCTGGCCCTTCTTATATCTGGCCCCCTAACTCCCCAGACTGGCTTCTTATATCTGGCCCCCTAACTCCCCAGACTGGCTTCTTATATCTGGCCCTTCTTATATCTGGCCCTTCTTATATCTGGCCCCTAACTCCCCAGACTGGCTTCTTATATCTGGCCCCCTAACTCCCCAGACTGGCTTCTTATATCTGGCCCTTCTTATATCTGGCTCTCCCCACCCCCAGACTGGCTTCTTATATCTGGCCCTTATATCTGGCCCTTCTTAAATCTGGCCCTTCTTATATCTGGCCCCTAACTCCCCAGACTACTTCTTATATCTGGCCCCCTAACTCCCAGACTGGCTTCTTATATCTGGCCCCCTAACTCCCCAGACTGGCTTCTTATATCTGGCCCTTATATCTGGCCCTTCTTATATCTGGCCCTTCTAAAATCTGGCCCTTCTTATATCTGGCCCCCTAACTCCCCAGACTGGCTTCTTATATCTGGCCCTTATATCTGGCCCCTTCTTATATCTGGCCCTTCTAAAATCTGGCCCTTCTTATATCTGGCTCCCTAACTCCCCAGACTGGTCTCTTATATCTGGCCCTTCTTATATCTGGCCCCCTAACTCCCCAGACTGGCTTCTTATATCTGGCCCTTCTTATATCTGGCCCTTCTTATATCTGGCCCCTAACTCCCCAGACTGGCTTCTTATATCTGGCCCCCTAACTCCCCAGACTGGCTTCTTATATCTGGCCCTTATATCTGGCCCTTCTTATATCTGGCCCCTAACTCCCCAGACTGGCTTCTTATATCTGGCCCCCTAACTCCCCAGACTGGCTTCTTATATCTGGTCCTTCTTATATCTGGCCCTTCTTATATCTGGCCCCCTAACTCCCCAGACTGGCTTCTTATATCTGGCCCCTAACTCCCCAGACTGGCTTCTTATATCTGGCCCTTCTTATATCTGGCCCTTCTTATATCTGGCCCCCTAACTCCCCAGACTGGCTTCTATATCTGGCCCCCTAACTCCCCAGACTGGCTTCTTATATCTGGCCCTTCTTCTTATATCTGGCCCCCTAACTCCCCAGACTGGCTTCTTATATCTGGCCCCCTAACTCCCCAGACTGGCTTCTTATATCTGGCCCTTCTTATATCTGGCCCCCTAACTCCCCAGACTGGCTTCTTATATCTGGCCCTTCTTATATCTGGCCCTTCTTATATCTGGCCCCCTAACTCCCCAGACTGGCTTCTTATATCTGGCCCCCTAACTCCCCAGACTGGCTTCTTATATCTGGCCCTTCTTATATCTGGCCCTTCTTATATCTGGCCCCCTAACTCCCCAGACTGGCTTCTTATATCTGGCCCTTCTTATATCTGGCCCCTAACTCCCTCAGACTGGCTTCTTATATCTGGCCCTTCTTATATCTGGCCCTTCTTATATCTGGCCCCCTAACTCCCAGACTGTTTCTTATATCTGGCCCCCTAACCCCCAGACTGGCTTCTTATATCTGGCCCCTAACTCCCCAGACTGGCTTATATCTGGCCCTTCTTATATCTGGCCCCCTAACTCCCCAGACTGGCTTCTTATATCTGGCCCTTCTTATATCTGGCCCTTCTTATATCTGGCCCCCTAACTCCCCAGACTGGCTTCTTATATCTGGCCTCTCTAACTCCCCAGACTGGCTTCTTATATCTGGCCCTTCTTATATCTGGCCCTTCTTATATCTGGCTCCCTAACTCCCCGCACTGCCTTATATCTGGCCCTTCTTATATCTGGCCCCCTAACTCCCCAGACTGGCTTCTTATATCTGGCCCCCTAACTCCCCAGACTGGCTTCTTATATCTGCCTTCTTATATCTGGCCCTTCTTATATCTGGCCCCCTAACTCCCCAGACTGGCTTCTCTTATATCTGGCCCTTCTTATATCTGGCCCCTAACTCCCCAGACTGGCTTCTTATATCTGGCCCCCTAACTCCCCAGACTGGCTTCTTATATCTGGCCCTTCTTATATCTGGCCCTTCTTATATCTGGCCCCCTAACTCCCCAGACTGGCTTCTATATCTGGCCCCCAACTCCCCAGACTGGCTTCTTATATCTGGCCCTTCTTATATCTGGCCCTTCTTATATCTGGCCCTAACTCCCCAGACTGGCTTCTTATATCTGGCCCCTAACTCCCCAGACTGGCTTCTTATATCTGGCCCTTCTTATATCTGGCCCCCCTAACTCCCCAGACTGGCTTCTTATATCTGGCCCCCAACTCCCCAGACTGGCTTCTTATATCTGGTCCTTCTTATATCTGGCCCCCTAACTCCCCAGACTGGCTTCTTATATCTGGCCCTTCTTATATCTGGCCCTTCTTATATCTGGCCCCTAACTCCCAGACTGGCTTCTTATATCTGGCCCCCTAACTCCCCAGACTGGCTTCTTATATCTGGCCCTTCTTATATCTGGCCCTTTATATCTGGCCCCCTAACTCCCCAGACTGGCTTCTTATATCTGGCCCCCTAACTCCCCAGACTGGCTTCTTATATCTGGCCCTTCTTATATCTGGCCCTTCTTATATCTGGCCCCCTAACTCCCCAGACTGGCTTCTTATATCTGGCCCCCTAACTCCCCAGACTGGCTTCTTATATCTGGCTCTTCTTATATCTGGCCCTCTAACTCCCCAGACTGGCTTCTTATATCTGGCCCTTCTTATATCTGGCCCCCCAACTCCCCAGACTGGCTTCTTACATCTGGCCCTTCTTATATCTGGCCCCCTAACTCCCCAGACTGGCTTCTTATATCTGGCCCTTCTTATATCTGGCCCTTCTTATATCTGGCCCCCTAACTCCCAGACTGCTTCTTATATCTGGCCCCCTAACTCCCCAGACTGCTTCTTATATCTGGCCCTTCTTATATCTGGCCCTTCTTATATCTGGCCCTCTAACTCCCCAGACTGGCTTCTTATATCTGGCCCCCTAACTCCCCAGACTGGTTTTTTATATCTGGCCCTTCTATATCTGGCCCTTCTTATCTGGCCCCCTAACTCCCCAGACTGGCTTATATCTGGGCCTCTCAACTCCCCAGACTGGCTTCTTATATCTGGCCCTTCTTATATCTGGCCCCCTAACTCCCCAGACTGGCTTCTTATATCTGGCCCTTCTTATATCTGGCCCTTCTTATATCTGGCCCCCTAACTCCCCAGACTGGCTTCTTATATCTGGCCCCCCCAACTCCCCAGACTGGCTTCTTATATCTGGCCCTTATATCTGGCCCTTCTTATATCTGGCCCCCTAACTCCCCAGACTGGCTTCTTATCTGCCTCTAACTCCCCAGACTGGCTTCTTATATCTGGCCCTTCTTATATCTGGCCCCTAACTCCCCAGACTGGCTTCTTATATCTGGCCCTTCTTATATCTGGCCCTTCTTATATCTGGCCCCCTAACTCCCCAGACTGGCTTCTTATATCTGGCCCCCAACTCCCCAGACTGGCTTCTTATATCTGCCCCCTAACTCCCAGACTGGCTTCTTATATCTGGCCCCCTAACTCCCCAGACTGGCTTCTTATATCTGGCCCTTCTTATATCTGGCCCCCTAACTCCCCAGACTGGCTTCTTATATCTGGCCCTTCTTATATCTGGCCCTTCTTATATCTGGCCCTTCTTATATCTGGCTCCCTAACTCCCCAGACTGGCTTCTTATATCTGGCCCCCCCTAACTCCCCAGACTGGCTTCTTATATCTGGCCCCTAACTCCCCAGACTGGCTTCTTATATCTGGCCCTTATATCTGGCCCTTCTTATATCTGGCCCCTAACTCCCCAGACTGGCTTCTTACATCTGGCCCTTATATCTGGCCCTTCTTATATCTGGCCCCCTAACTCCCCAGACTGGCTTCTTATATCTGGCCCTTATATCTGGCCCTTCTTATATCTGGCCCCTAACTCCCCAGACTGGCTTCTATATCTGGCCCTTCTTATATCTGGCCCTTCTTATATCTGGCCCCCTAACTCCCCAGACTGGCTTCTTATATCTGCCCCCTAACTCCCCAGACTGGCTTCTTATATCTGGCCCCTAACTCCCAGACTGGCTTCTATATCTGGCCCTTATATCTGGCCCTTCTTATATCTGGCCCTAACTCCCCAGACTGGCTTCTTATATCTGGGCCCTTATATCTGGCCCTTCTTATATCTGGCCCCCTAACTCCCCAGACTGGCTTCTTATATCTGGCCCTTATATCTGGCCCTTCTTATATCTGGCCCCTAACTCCCCAGACTGGCTTCTTATATCTGGCCCTTCTTATATCTGGCCCTTCTTATATCTGGCCCCCTAACTCCCCAGACTGGCTTCTTATATCTGGCTCTCTCTAACTCCCCAGACTGGCTTCTTATATCTGGCCCTTCTTATATCTGGCCCTTCTTATATCTGGCTCCCTAACTCCCCAGACTGGCTTCTTATATCTGGCCCCCTAACTCCCCAGACTGGCTTCTTATATCTGGCCCTTCTTATATCTGGCCCTTCTATATCTGGCCCCTAACTCCCCAGACTGGCTTCTTATATCTGGCCCCCTAACTCCCCAGACTGGCTTCTTATATCTGGCCCTTCTTATATCTGGCCCCCTAACTCCCCAGACTGGCTTCTTATATCTACCCCCCTAACTCTGTGACTGGCTTTTATATCTGGCCCTTCTTATATCTGGCCCCCTAACTCCCCAGACTGGCTTTTTATATCTGGCCCTTCTTATATCTGGCCCTTCTTATATCTGGCCCCCTAACTCCCCAGACTGGCTTCTTATATCTGGCTCCCAACTCCCCAGACTGGCTTCTTATATCTGGCCCTTCTTATATCTGGCCCTTCTTATATCTGGCCCCCTAACTCCCCAGACTGGCTTCTTATATCTGGCTCCCAACTCCCCAGACTGGCTTCTTATATCTGGCCCTTCTTATATCTGGCCCTTCTTATATCTGGCCCCTTAACTCCCCAGACTGGCTTCTTATATCTGGCCCCCAACTCCCCAGACTGGCTTCTTATATCTGGCCCTTCTTATATCTGGCCCTTCTTATATCTGGCCCCCAACTCCCCAGACTGGCTTCTTATATCTGGCCCCCTAACTCCCCAGACTGGCTTATATCTGGCCCTTCTTATACTTGGCCCTTCTTATATCTGGGCCCCCTAACTCCCCAGACTGGCTTCTTATATCTGGCCCCCTAACTCCCCAGACTGGCTTCTTATATCTGGCTCCACCCTTCTTATATCTGGCCCTTCTAAAATCTGCCCTTCTTATATCTGGGGCTCCCCTAACTCCCCAGACTGGCTTCTTATATCTGGCCCCCTAACTCCCCAGACTGGCTTCTTATATCTGGCCCTTCTTATATCTGGCCCCCTAACTCCCCAGACTGGCTTCTTATATCTGGCCCTTCTTATATCTGGCCCTTCTTATATCTGGCTCCCCTAACTCCCCAGACTGAGCTATATCTGGCCCTTCTTATATCTGGCCCTTCTTATATCTGGCCCCCTAACTCCCCAGACTGGCTTTCTATATCTGGCCCTTCTTATATCTGGCCCTTCTTATATCTGGCCCCCTAACTCCCCAGACTGGCTTCTTATATCTGGCCCTTCTATATCTGGCCCTTCTATATCTGGCCCCCCTAACTCCCCAGACTGGCTTCTTATATCTGGCCCTTCTTATATCTGGCCCTTCTTATATCTGGCCTCTTCTATATCTGGGTCTCTTAACTCCCCAGACTACAAACCCTTTGATTATTATGGGATGTTGTTGAGTGAGAGACCAACAAAACTCCTTGTAACATCAAGAGTGAACTGAAAGTAAGGATTATGGTAACATTCACCAACTTAAACAAGGAGACCACCCAGAAGAGTTGCAGGAGAATTCGAAGTATTCTGGAGGCTGTGGTTGAAGGCAATGGTGATTTAATTAAATAAATTTACTCTTTAGTATTTTAAGATATTTTTGTGTAATTTTGGTAAGTATATCTGTTTAAATGAGATGTCTGTGTTACTTTCATTTTTGCATCATTAGACAACAATTTATCCATCGCACCCTGTATATTAGTTTTAAAGATATCTAATTAGATTACATACACATATAGAAATATCTATATATATAAAAGATAAATAATGCTATATATATATATATATATATATATAGTGGGAAAGTGTATATGTCTAGAACGAGAGCGTCAATTATATTAAAATAGAATGTATATGTCTTTGGAGATGAACAAAAATCGCTATCCATGAAATTTATACAAAAAAAAAAAAAAATTCAAAAGTCTCTAAAATAGAATCAAAAACAAAACACTCATAATAAGGTTGGGCAAAAAGTAAAAAAAATGGTGAAAGCAATTCTTGCCTTGTGTGGACAGCGATGTAAATAACTTCTGTGGTGATGATTTAATAATTTAGGCAAGACAAATGAAGGTAGACGGCCAATTAGTAAATATGTCGAATGATGTTTAACACAGTTTACATTAAACTTTCTCCCAGACGCGCCTAACGGCGAGGCTGCAGACGATTATTTTTTCAAGACTGGAGCAGCAATTAAAACCATAAAAGGAATTGTTCCAACGAATGGTTATCGACACGAATGTAAGACACAATCAGAAAATTGGGTCCGAGACACGGTTTTAAATGATTGTACTTATTTAAATAAAGCCATTTTATCATATTAATTGTTAAAAATCGCTGGTCTTGACCAGAGCCGGTGCAAGGATCTATGATTCAGACCCCATACCAAATTTAGGATACAGGACCCTACACCTTAACTTTTCTACATCTCAATTTTCAGAAGTCTTTCTTTTTTATATGTAGAACGTAGGGAGTCATATCTATCCACAACTTCCTTTTCCTTATTGCACTTAAATAATACTAGCAGTATAGCCCGGCGTTGCTCGGGTGTAATGGAAGCTTTAAAACTAATCCATGGTCGTGGAGCTCAGACTCTTTGGACGTTGGCACGAAAGACTAAAAAGCAATAGTTGTTTCCAGTTAAAGCAAAAGCGTAGACTGAAAGAAAAATGAATGGATGTAAGTTAAATTTTGATTTCCTGGTATCGATATCAAATTTTCTGCACTATTGTAAGAACTGCAACCTTGAAACTTCTGAATATCGTTTCTTATGTCTTTGTCTATGAGTGTATCGAATTTGATTAAAATCGGACCACTCCTTCTATAACCTGATTTCTTCGATTATTGATTTTCGATATTTATCGGGGGTACCTCGACACAAAACCTAGCTAAGAACACTCGCAGATGCTTATAGTACAACTGTGTAAATTTTCAAGAAAATCGGTTCAGCCGTTTCGGAGTCTATAGGTCACGGATACACACACACACACACACACACACACAGACACACACACACACGCAGACAAAGTTCCATTTATAAATAAGTTTAGATTGTCTTTGTCTTCTTTCGCCTTGTTTCATTATCCAGCCCAGTAAGTATGCTATGAGTTGTATTCCTCCGTCTCTCAATTTGTCCCGTGAGTATCAGGTTTTCCAAGCCCTCGTTCCTCATTATATGACCTAGAAATCCAAACTGTCTTTTCCTGACGTTAAGTACTAGTTTATTTTTGTGTCCATTTTCTCCAAAACTTAGTCGTTACTCACATGTTTGATACACGATATCCTCAGCATCTTTCTGTAGAAGTACATTTCTGTTGTTTCTAGTCTCTTCATCTTTGAGACGATTGTCTAGTCGTCAGTGCCATAAAGGCGAACAGATATCACAGAGTAGCTTAGTAATCTTTTTCTTATTTCTATCGAATTATTTTCTATTTCTTAATTCCTTGCTTAGTTTTTGGAAGACATCTTTGGCTATTCCAATACACCTTCGGTTACACGTTTCATCCTCCGTTAAAAAAACACTCCCCAGATATTTGAATTTCCTCACTTCTTTGATTTAGGTACCTCCGATTACCAACTCTCACTTTGGGCTCATCATTTTGTTAACAACCAGCCATTTTGTCTTCTTGGAGTTTGGATTTTTTTTTATAATCGTGTCGCTCCAAGCAAGGCATTTTACTACCACAGTTGTGCAGGGGGTTACATAGGAGGAATATAGAGGAGTAAGAGGTTACAGGGGTGTCATGAAGAGAGTAGGAGAAGGAAGAGAGTACTGATGAGAGTGGGGTAGATGTAGAAAAGCATGAGAGAGAGGAGATGACTATTGACTTTACATTTAAATTCTTGGAGATTATAACTGTCGGGAAAGCAAGTATGCGGAAGAGAGTTCCACAGGCGGGAAGTGCGAGAAAAAAATCTGCTGGAGTAGAATTTGCGTTTATAATTTATTGGTTTCACAGTAAAAGAGTGGGACTTAGTTGCTAATCTCGTGGCACGAGGAAATTCGTATATAGAGGGTACCAGTGAGCTAAATTCATCGGAGCAGAAGCCGTGAAAGTGTTTGTAGAAGAGACACAGGTAAGCCACACTGCGTTGGTGAGAAAGCGACTGTATCGTAACTGCCAAGTCGGGATCGATCACATTACAGATTCTCCGTTGGATTTGGTCGAGGAGACCTAAGTGGATAGCAGAAGCACCGGACCAGATATGGCAACAATATTCAATGCACGGGCGGATGCTAGACTTGTACAGGATTGTTTGGGACGGCAAAAACTTCCTGGCCCTACACAGAGAACCGACTTTCTTTCTTCTTGCTTTTATTCACCACCTTCTGTAAAAGATTTTGCAGTTTTCTTACTGTATTTGCTATCAGCACTGTGTTGTTTATTAAGATTATTATTTTTTTAATCGTTTCACCCCAAGCAAGGCGGTACCGCCACTGATGCGCAGCGGGCTACATAAGAGAGTAAAAGTTTAAGCAGGAGGAGGGCCAAGAGAAAGCCGTACCAGTTACAGTGGGTGTCAGAGAAAGGACAAGAGAAGGATAGAAACACAGGTGTGAAGACAATTGCGAAGGTAGAGAGAAAAAAAAGAACAAGATATACAGGATGATATAGAAAGAACTGGAGTCAAGTGGGTAAGAGATGGGTATTGATATTGCATTTAAATTCCTGAAGATTATAGCCGTCAGGAAAGTAAATATATGGAAGGGAGTTCCACAGGCGGGAAGCGCGAGAAAAGAAGCTGATGAAATAGAATTGTCGCTTGCATTTGGTTGATCTAACTGTAAAAGGATGGGACTTTGTTACCAGTCTAGTTGCACGAGTAAATTCTTGTGGAGGGGACACCAGTGATCTAAATTCATCGGAGCAGAAGCCATTAAAATATTTATAGAAGAGACAGAGAGAAGCCAGATCCCGCCGATGAGAAAGTGGCTGGAATCGAGCTGCCAGGACAGGACCAATCACATTACAGATGTTCCTTTGGAGTCTGTTGAGAACACTGAGACGAACAGCAGGGGCGCCTAACCAGATATGACAACAGTATTCCATGCAAGGACTAATGGTTGATTTTTGTATATGTACAAAATGGATTCAGGCGGAAAAAAAACTTCCTGGCCCGACACAATGACCCAACCTTCCTAGCAGTGGATTTAGCTATTGATTCAATGTAATTATTTCACTTGACGTCGGGAGATAGGATAAGGCCGAGGAGGCGCAATGTATTGCTTTCAGGAAGTCTTGCTTGGTCCATGGTGGCAGGAGTGATTGCCTGTGATGGTTGACAGATAGTAGCTTCTATCAGAAATAACTAGAATGCAAATGGTATTGCAATTTAAGTTTTGAGTGAATTACAATCATTTAACCTTTAACTATATAAATTTATAATGGACTTAAATGGGGGATCGATTTTCTATTGTTACTAAGTAATAGATTTATCCTTTCAGAATTACTACATGTTAACAATAGGGAACATATTTTAACCCCTCGTTATTACCATAGAGAGTTTTAACGTTTCATGAAAAGTTTTTTCAATATTTTTGTGGCAAGGCAAATTTTCAAGATTAGCCAAGTAACTTTCTGAATACAACTGACAAGAAGTTCCTGGTTTTAGTTATAATATTTGGGTTAGTTACAAGTATGTAATGATAAACGAGTATTAATATAAAATTCTACTGGACCTAAAGTGGGGAATCGATTTTCAGTTGTTACTAAGTAACAAATTGATTTCCCATATTTATTATAGCCTTGGTTGGCAACCAGTCTAGGAGAAGGAAAGCTCTTGATTCAAACCAGTCTATAGTGGATTGGACACTGTCATTCTATCTTGCACACCCCCTCTGCTGCAGCTGCACTACATGTGGTGTCCCTATAACTCTGATGATTTACAGGACTCGTGATTGTGACTGAAAATTGATTTCCTATATTTACTATAGCCTTGGTTGGCAACCAGTTTTGAAGAAGGAAAACTCTTGATCCAAACCAGTGGATTGGACACTGTCATTCTATCTAGCACACCCTCTCTGCTGCAGCTGCACTACATGTGGTGTCCCTATAACTCTGATGATTTACAGGACTCGTGATTGTGACTTAGCTATTAAAATATAAAATTCTACTGGACTTAAAGTGGGGGATCGGTTTTCTATTGTTACTAAGTAACAAATTGATTTCCTATATTTACTATAGCCTTGGTTGGCAACCAGTTTTGAAGAAGGAAAACTCTTGATTCAAACCAGTCTATAGTGGATTGGACACTGTCATTCTATCTTGCACACCCCCTCTGCTGCAGCTGCACTACATGTGGTGTCCCTATAACTCTGATGATTTACAGGACTTGTGATTGTGACTATCAAAATGGACAAAAACTGATTTTAAATAAATTCACCTTCACATTAATCATTGATTAGTACCATGAGGTTTTTGAACACATTCAAAAAATGTTTTGACTTGGCATGACAAATTTTTTTTGTTATTAACTCAATAGGTTTCTTAATACCTCTGATGAGTAACTACAAGGAGTTTCTGATTTTGCTCATAATATTTGAATGAATTTCAAGCATGTTATGATAAATAAATATTAATAAAAATTTCTACTGAACTTAAAGTGGGGGATCGATTTTCTATTGTTACTAAGTAATAAACTGATCACCTATATATTTATTAGATATTACTGTAATGATGCGTTGTGGTGCAGTAGATATCGACTCGGAACGACAAATCGGGGAGCCGAGTTCGAATTCCAGTTGAATTCCTTGCATTCACTTACGCACAACTACCCCTGGGAAAGGTATTAATTCGGCTATTCCCTCCAATTATGAGTTAAATAATAGGACAGATTGGGTTCTATAGCCTTGGCTGGCAACCAGTCTACTGCAATAAAACAATGGCAACCGACAGCGGGATAATCTTCTGCCCAGTCAGTCATGTCTCTTTCGAGACATGATCGCCCAAAGCGTGTATAACGTATGGTACTTAACTGACTGACTGCCTGTAATGACAGGAACATTTTTTAACCCTCCATTAATAACATGGCGTGTTTAAACACCTTCGTCAAAAAAATGTTTTCTTAATATTTAGAAACTTTTCTCAAGTAACAAGGAGTTTCTGATTTTAGTCATAATATTTGGATGAATTACAAGCATGTTATGATATACGAGTATTAATATAAAATTCTACTGGACTTAAAGTGGGGGATCAATTTATTACTTAGTAACAATAGAAAATCGATCCCCCTATTTACTATAGCCTTGATTGGCAACCAGTATAGGAGAAGGAATACTCTGGATTAAGACTAGCCTAGAGAGGTTTGGGCTCTGTCATTCTATCTTACCCAAGTCACATCCCCTCTGCTGTGGCTGCACTACATGTGTCTCTATAACTTTGATGAGTTATAGGACTTGTGATCGTGACTGAGCCATCGAAACAGACAAAAGCTGGTTTTAAATAAATACACCGGCACATTAATCCTTGATCAGTACTATGAGGTTTTTCAACACACCTACAAAATGTTTTATGCTTCAAGGATTTTTTTTCCAAATACCTCTGACAAGCAACTAGAAGTTTCTGGTTTTAGTCAGAATATTTGGGTGAATGACAAGCACATGGCCTTGAATTGAATGACTGATTGTTTTTTACGGCTTATCAATCTTTCGCAGTTTCTTTAAAGCCAGGAAATGTTTTTAGATTGTATGAATTTTAGTGGGGGGATAATATTGATTTAGTGATGTAAATCTTACTAATTAACCTATGGCTTAAAACAATTAGATGACTCGTAGAGTAGAATTGAATTGAATCAAAATCCCTTAAAACAATTTTGAAGTATAAAGACGAAATCAATTTTTTATGGCCAACGAAGGTGACGGGAGAGATTTAAAAAAAAAAAAAAAAAAAACACGCACGTACGCATATAAACTTTCTGACCTGCTCACCACTTATTTATTTATACACAATACCATAACCATCAGAAAAACAAGCGGATCTCGATATGTGAAGTCACCAATTTATTCGCCTGAAAAGAATCAACTTCACACACACACACACACACACACACACACACACACACACACACACACACACACACACACAAGTAATATAAATAATAATAACAACAAGAAATCTACACTTTAAACAAAACATTCACGGCTTCTCGCATTTTTTCTTCTACACCATTTTTTCTCGTTGGAACAACCATTATTTCTGTTTTTAATATATATATATATATATATATATATATATATATATATATATATAAAACACCTAAAGTTAATTGGAAAATCCTCAAACAAGCCAGAACATCTAAATCAATAAAGGAACTATATTTCCTTTGTCTTCAAGGAAAAATGGAAATCATTGAATGCATGAATAGCAAAATACTATTAAACCAAAGGCATGAAACCACAGTAAACTGCAAACACATAAAATAACTAACCTTACAATCATGCTAAAAACTACAAAAGCCAAAATTAGGATCCCTAGAAAGGATAAACATTTATAATATTAACAACACTCTTACCTCAAATTTTACCTTTATTTCACAGCACAAACTGTAATCTAATTTAAAATTTTATATAAAAAAGAGGTTTCCTAAATTTTAAATTAAGGTTAAATATACAAAAATAGATTAATTATGAAAACTAAGTTTAAATACAAAAATATTTTGTAGTCGTACAATTCAATAATAAAGATAGATTTAAAAAATGGTAACTCATATTCCTACTTCATCACATCGACTTCTACTCCTCCCCACCCGATATACACTCCCCTATTTCCCCCTTTTATTAACCACCATTAAGTTATAAAAGACTGCACATTATCTTTTAATGTTAAATCTGTCTACAAAATTTTCGACACGTTCATTAATCAACTCTATCCCCTACCTATTCTCTCTTTTCACTCAAAAATCTAACGGACAATTTACAAGACTTATTCCCTTATCCCTCTCCCCACCCTCATCCCACACACAACTCGCCAAATATAAGAAAAAGACTTTCCATTCCTTTCCACACCACCTGATGAGACATTGTCATTTTAACGTCGAAACATAATGTACACTTTGTAGTAGATAATAATTTGTACATGTTCTAAACTATATATATATATATATATATATATATATATATATATATATATATATATATTAATTCAGATACTTAACCCAAGGGAAAAAAGCATATATAAAATATATATATATTAATTCAGATACTTAATCCAAGGGAAAAAAGCAGGAAGGTAAATTCCAAAAACCCGATCCTAATTAATATTAATATATTAATATATTAATATTAATATATATATATATATAACTTTAATCCAAAAGGAAAAGCAGGAAGGTAAATCTCAAATTACATTAATATTAAAAAATGATCAAGATTAATCATTTCCCCCCAAAGCAAGGCATTCCACTGCCACTGTTGCGCAGGGGGTTACATAGGGGAAAGTGATGAAAAAGAGTGGTTAGTCATAGGAAATGTCGGAAGGAGGGTGGTAGATGGATGAGGATACCGAGGATGGGGGTGGAGTAGATGGGAAGAGAGTTTGAGAGAATAGATGAGAATTAGACTGATAAGAGGCCTCGATTGACCTTACATTTAAATTCCTGGAGATTGTAGCTGTCGGAAAAGCAGGTACATGGAATGGAATTCCACAGGGGGGAGGTGCGAGAAAAGAAGCTGTTAGAGTAGAAATTGCAGTTACATTTTATCTGTTTCACTGTAAAACAGTGGGACCTAGTTGCTAATCTAGTATCTCGTGTAAATTTATACCTAGGGGGAACCAGTGATATATAGGGGGTACCAGTGAGCTAAGTTCATCGGAGTAGAAGCCGTGAAAGTATTTATAGAAGAGGTACAGGGAAGCCACATCACGCTGGTGAGAGAGTGACTGCAGCCGGGCTGCCAAGTCGGTATCAATCACATTACAGATTCTCCGTTGGATTTTTTCAAGAACCTCGAGGAGAATAGCAGGGGCACCCGACCAGATGTGGCAGCAGTATTCAATACACGGGTAGAGGGTAGATTTATATATGTGCAGGATGGACTCAGACGAAAAAAACTTCCTGGCCCTGCACCGAGAAGCTATTTTCATAGCAGCGGATTTAGCAATGGATTCGATATAGTCATTCCACTTGAGGTCCGCTGAGAGTGTGAGGCCAAGGAGGCGTAGTGTTTTACTCTCGGGGAGGCTAGCCTGTTCCATGCTAATGGGAGGTAGAAGCGATTGTCTGTGATGGTTAATTAATAGCAGCTTCTTTTTTGAAGCATTAAAATTTACGAGCCATTTCTTACCACAGTTCACCACGGATTGGAGGTCTTTCTCAAGCTCGGTAGCGAGGTTCGCTTTGTCACCCTCACCAGATTTTTGGTTGAGGCGAGAGTAAACTGTGGTGTCGTCGGCGTACATATGCTTATTGTTAACAAGTTTTTAGTAAGAATAAAATTAGACTAATATACACGTGTATTAAAAAGTGCTCAATACATCTATCTATCTATCTATCTATCTATCTATCTATCTATCTATCTATCTATCTATCTATCTATCTAAACTTATTTATAAATGGAACTCTGTGTGTGTGTGTGTGTGTGTGTGCGTGTGTGTGTGTGTCTGTTACCTATAGACTCCGAAATGGCTGAACCGATTTTCTTGAAAATTTACACAGTTGCACTATAAGCGTCTGCGAGTGTTCTTAGCTAGGTTTTGTGTCGAGGTACCCTCGATAAATATCGAAAATCGATAATCGAAAAAATCGGGTTATAGAAGGAGTGGTCCG
>JBBBDQ010000542.1:1030000-1055000 GCA_037127315.1 Ascarosepion bandense
GGTTGGAAACGAAAAGGATACTTATATCTAACGGCAGGAAAAGACAGCTGAAGTTTCTGGGACATGTAATGAGGAAGAAGATTTTGTTTGTTTGTTTCGAGATTTAACGACCTATCAATCCTTATGGGATCATTTAAGGTCATAACGAATGATTTTGGGTAAGGTTATATTGTTTTTACAGAATTTTGGAAGATGTCTTTCTTTTAAAACTTTTCCATTGCTTTCAATTTGTATTACTTTTTAAATTTTTCCCCCTGGTGAGGATCAGATCTATTTTTGATCTTCGGATCTTTACTTAGATTATATTTTGTTGTATGGTTTGATCTTTTTGAAGAAGGTTGAGGAAGAAGAGCTTGGAGAATCAGATACTCACGAGAGGGAAGGAGAGACAGAGGAAAGCAATGAGTGACATATTTTATGGACTTGAGCGAATGGTTGACAGTGCTAGGTACGGGAAGGGTAACAAGAGAAGGGGTGTTAAGAGCTGCAAGGAATAAGGAGAAAATTTTATTGGAAACAAAGAGAGTACTGGATCATGTGATGTCTGTTCTTCAGTTCAACAATCGCATCAGATGAAGCAAAGACTTGAAGTAACCCAAATGTGGTTCTACAGAAGGATGCTGAGGATACCATGGACCGGACATGTGAGCGACGACGAGGTTTTGGAGAGGTTGGAAACGAAAAGAAAACTGATATCTAACATCAGGAAAGGACAGCTAAAGTTTCTGGGACATGTAGTTCAGCGAGACCATTGTCAGAGCTCTAGAAATCCTGCTAAAATTCATCATTGGCGGTCGCAATCTGAACAATAAAAGATACGCAGATGATACAGTGCTGATAGCAGACACAGAAATTAAACTACTAGACCTCTTAAAGAAAGTAGTTGCAGAAAGTAGATGACAGGGCTACGTATAATTAAGGTTATATTGTTTTTACAGAATTTTGGAAGATGTCTTGCTATTTAAACTTTTCCATTGCTTTCAATTTGTATTATTTTTTAAATTTTTCCCCCTTCTTTTCGGATCTATTTTTGATCTTTGGATCTTTACTTAGATTATATTTTGTTGTATAGTTTGATCTTTTTGAGGAAGGTTGAGGAAGAAGAGCTTGGAGAATCAAATACTCACGAGAGGGAAGGAGAGGAAAGCAATGAGTGACATATTTTATGGACTTGAGCGAATGGTTGACAGTGCTAGGTACGGGAAGGGTAACAAGAGAAGGAGTGTTAAGAGCAGCAAGGGATAAGGAGATACGGAAGGCCGTTATCGCCTTTCTTCTTCTTTTGCTTCACTCGTTTTTTTTTTTCTTTGCTTTTTCTTCTTCGTAACCATATCGTCTTTCTCAAGCTCTCTCTTCTTTACTCTGACTTCTTTCTTATTTTTTATTTTCTTCTCTTCTTTTCTTCATTTCTCTCCTTCCTTCCGTATTCTTTTATTGTTCTCTTTTTCTTTATTTCTTCTTCACTTTCTGCTTTTCTCCTTTTTCTTTCCTCTTCTACTTTTCTTCTTTTTCTTTTAATTTTTTTTCTTCACCTTTATCTATACTTCTTCTTTTCTAAGTTTTCTTTTCTTCACTTTTCTATATTTCTCTGCCTTTTTCTCCTTCTGCTTTCCTTCTTCTTTTTTTACCTTTTCGCTTCTTCTTATCTTTTCTTTATTTCTCCTCCTCCTTCTACTTTCTTTTTCTTTTCTTTTTTATTTCTCTTCCTCTTTTCGCTTTCTTTTATCTTTTCTTTTCTTTTTTCTTCTTCTTTTTTTATTTCTCTTCCTCTTTCCGCTTTCTTCTTTTCTTTTCTTCTTTTTTATTTCTCCTCCTCCTTTTGCTTTCTTTTTTCTGTTTCTTCTTTTGTGTTTCTCCTCCTCCTCCTCCCACTTCCACTTTCTTTTTTCTACATTTTTCTTTTCATTTTTTCCTTTTTATTTCTCCTCTTCCTCCCACTTCCACTTTCTTTTTTCCTCATTTTTCTTTTCTTTTTCTTCTTTTTAATTCTCCTCCTCTTCCTCCCACTTCCACTTTCTTTTTTCTATATTTTTTCTTCTTTTTATTTCTCCTCCTCTTTCCGCTTTCTTCTTCTTTTCTTTTCTTCTTTTTGATTTCTCCTCCTCCTCCTCCCACTTCCACTTTCTTTTTTTCTATATTTTTCTTTTCTTTTTCTTCTTTTTATTTCTCCTCCTCTTTCCGCTTTCTTCTTCTTTTCTTTTCTTCTTTTTGATTTCTCCTCCTCCTCCTCTCACTTCCGCTTTCTTTTTTCTACATTTTTCTTTATTTTTCTTCTTTTTATTTCTCCTCCTCTTTCCGCTTTCTTCTTTTCTTTACTTCTTTTTTATTTCTCCTCCTCCTCCTCCTCCTCCCACTTCCACTTTCTTTTTTTTCTATATTTTTCTTTTCTTTTTCTTCTTTTTATTTCTCCTCCTCTTTCCGCTTTCTTATTCTTTTCTTCTTTTTTTGTTTCTCCTCCTTCTTTTGCATTCTTCTCTTTTTCTTTTCTTCTCGTTCTTCGGCTTTCATTTTCTTTTCTTCCGTTTCTTTTTTTCTCTTTTGTTTATTTCTCCTCCTCCTCCCGCTTTCTTCTTTTCTTCTTCTTCTTTTGTTCTCTCCTTCTTTTCTTTTCTTTATTTCATCTCTTCCAACTACTTTTCTTCTTTTTCTTCTTTTCTTTTCTTTTTCTTGTTTTTTTTGTTCTTGTTCTTCTTTTCTACGTTTTCTTTCCTTCACATCCTTTTCCTCCTTCTCCTTTTCTTTACTTCTTCTTCTTTTTTAATTTTTCTTTTCTTCTTCATCACCTGCCCCTCTTCCTATTTAATTTTTCGTTTCTACTTTTTCCTTTCGTCCTCTTCTCTTCCTTGATTTTCTTCTTCAATTTTACTTTTTATTTTCTTCTTCTTCTACGCTTCTTTTCTCTTTTCTCTTTTCTTTCCCTTTTACTACGTTACTTCTTCTTTGCCTTATATTTTCCTCTTCTTCTTCTCCTACTTTTCTTCTTTTTCACCTCCTCCCACTCCTCTGACTTTACTTCGTCTTTTTTACATTTACATATCTACTTTTTCTTTTCTCCTTCTTCTTCTTCTTCTTCTTCTTCTTCTTCTTCTTCTTCTTCTTCTTCTTCTTCTTCGTCGTCGTCGTCGTCGTCGTCGTTTCTCACCTGAAAAAGCAAAATGAAACAAACATTATCAATCTCATGCAAGTCGAATTTATTTTCTCATTTCTCTGCAGCATCAACAAATATCGACGCCATATTTTCCCAACTCCTGAAGGCTAAACTCTTGTCTCTGTCATCTGCGATCGTAAACCTGTACTTTTGTGCGCATGCCTAACTTTGTTGATTTCCTCGAGGGGTAATTGCTACAACAGTATGGCAGAATCCATAAACTGTTTTAACATAAATAAACAGAGTGAAAACTTATCCTAAAAAACGAAACTATATCTTATAACTTTAATTTCTTCAAAAAACAACTGAAAGAGCTTCACAGAAATATTTATGAATAAAATGATGGAATTTTCTATTTAATAAATAAACACGAGTGACCTCTAAAATAACGAGTATCCACTAAAAATAAAGTTTAAGGAGATAGATGAAATACCTGGGAAGTGTTTTCGACAGAGGATGGAAAGTGCGACATGTTGATCAAAAGACGCATTCGCGTGGCCAAAGACGGATTTCAGAAGCTAACCAGAGTACTGAAAGACAGAAAATCTCATTAAATACAAAGAAAAGAGTGCTGGATTACTATGTGATATCTGTCCTTCTGTTCGGAAGTGAATGTTGGACAATCTCATCAAAGTCAATGTCTGATCGGGTAGTTAATAACGATGGTAATAACGATGTTATTATCATCATTATTAACTACCTACAATGAATGTCTATTATGTTTAATCATGAGCCGTTATAAACATCGTGTAATTTAATTTCATTTGAAAATAAAGACAAAATTTCTCCAACAGTTGGATAATTTTTTATTAAGTTGGTTCTAGGCTTTCGGCTCACATGAGCCATCTTCAGAGACGTTACAAGGACGTTAATACAAAAACATTCACCATCAGCGACGATTTTATCATTTGTTGACATAAAACTCCGCTAAGCAACGGCAAAAGTTACCAAAAATCCGCAGTTCGCAAATTAAAATGTGAGCCGAATGCATAGAACCAATGTAATAAAAAATTATCCAAATGCTGGAGAATTTTATCTTTATTTTCAATTAAAATTAAAGCCAAAATACGATGTTTAGAATGGCTCATGATTAAATATAATAGACATTCATTGTCTCTTATATTTAACAATATATTTTTAGAAAATTATCTACTGCCTCGGTACACTATATATATATATATATATATATATATATATATATTGTTTAATTAGATAGGTTTTTGTCATAATAAAATTAAACCATTGCACATTTGTTTTAAAAGTGTTCAATCCAATTATATTGTAGGAACTTTTGAATATTCTTCATTTGTAAACAGGTTATTATGGGTTCTAGTTTTCTACTCTGTGGTATCTTTCGGCGATTTGCAATAACGGATTTTACCGTTTTAATATATATATATATATATATATAACGGAAATTAACGAAACTTGGTTACAAGTAACCGACAATTTCTAATGAATTATTTTGAACATTATTTTTACCGATACTCGTATTTAAGTAGATATTCTGTTTTGTTTTTAATTAAACAGTATTTTATATTTATATCTACCGGCCTGATTATTTTTACGATAAATTTTATTACGAAAATGTGTGCTATCCAGCAGGATTCGAACCTGCGACCCTTATTTACATAGGGGAAGCTACCATTTGATCTGGTACTGTCTTGACCACTCGACCATGGATAGCCTCTTGATCAGACGAGGTTTTTATCATGCTTATATAACACATTTTTCGATCTACCGTAAACAAACCATATCTGCTCTGAAATGTATCGTAAATGTCAACAAATGTAAACATGTTACGGAAATTAACGAATTTTAACGAAACTTGGTTACAAGCAACCGACAATTTGTAATGAATTATTTTGAACATATATATATATATATATATAATGCAAACTGCTTTTAGTCAGTTCAACTTAATAAAAAGTACTAGAATAATTGTCAGGTTTTATGAACAATTGTTTCGCAGTTTTGATTGGAAAGTTTTTCTATCGAAATTTTCCCTTGATCTGGACGATCAAGGTCTATCATTAAAGTTTTGATACACGTACCCTCAAAATATCGGCTTGGAACGAGAAATCGGGGAGCCGATTTCGAATTTCAGTTGAATTCCTTGAATTCACTTACCCGCAAATACCCTTGGGAAAATTATTAATCCGTCACTTCCCACCAGTTATGGGATAAATAACATGACAGATTGGGTTCTATAGTCTTGGTCGGCAACCAGCCTACCGCAGAAAGCAATGGCAACCTACTGCCGGATAATCTTCTGCCCAGTCAGTCATGTCTCTTTCGAGTATGAAAAATGGGAATTGACATTGCATTTAAATTCCTGTATGTTGTATCCGTCAGGTAAATAAGTATACGAAAGGGAGTTCCACAGGCGGGAAATGGGAGAAAAGAAAATGATGGAGTAGAATTGTCGGATACATTTGGTTGAGATATGTATATATATATATGTATATATATATATATATGTATAAATATACATATACGGATACATTTGGTTGATCTAACTGTAAATGGATGAGTATGGCACTTAACTGACTGACCCACAAAACGGGCACGTGCGTTGTGGTGCAGTGGATATTTTTTTTTTTTATAAGCGTTTCACCCCGAGCAAGGCATGTCACTGCCACTACTGCGCAGGGGGCTACGTAGAGTGGAGAAAGGATGATTAAATATAGGAAATGTCAGAGGGTGGGTGATAGGCGGGTAAGGATACCGAGAATGAGGGTTGGGTAGATGAGAGTGTTGTGAGAATAGTTGGGAGTTAGTGTGATAGAAGGTGTCTATTGACCCTACATTTAAACACCTGGAGATTGTAACTGTCGGGAAAGCAGACTTGTGGAAGGGAGTTCCACAGGCGGGAAGCGCGAGAAAAGAAGCTGTTGGAGTAGAATTTACGGTTACATCTTATTTGTTTAACTGTAAAAGAGTGGGACCTAGTTGCTAATCTAGTATCTCGCGTAAATTCGTGCTTAGGCGGCACCAGTGATCTAAGTTCATCGGAGCAGAAGCCATGAAAGTACTTGTAGAAGAGGCACAGGGAAGCCACATCACGCCGGTGAGAGAGCGGCTGCAGCCGGTCTGCCAAGTCAGTATCAACCACGTTACAGATCCTCCTTTTTATTTTGTCAAGAAGCCCAAGGAGAGCAGCAGGGGCACCCGACCAGATATGGCAGCAATATTCAATACACGGGCGGATGGTAGATTTGTATATGTGCAGAATAGATTCAGGTGGGAAAAATTTCCGGGCCCTGCACAGGGAGCCCACTTTCATAGCAGCAGATTTGGCAATGGATTCAATATAGTCATTCCATTTGAGGTCCGCCGAGAGTGTAAGGCCAAGGAGGCGTAGTATTTTACTCTCTGGGAGGCTAGCCTGTCCCATCGACTCGGAAAAAGAAATCGGACAAACCTCGTTCAAGTTCCAGTTGAATTCGTTACATTTGTTTTGTTTTTTTTAGTCGTTTTACCCCAAGCAAGGTGGTACCTACACTGATGCGCGGGAGGGGGGCACATAAGAGAAGAATGAAAGTTTGAGCCGGAGGAGAACAGAGAAAAATACGAAACAATTACAGAGGGTGTCAGAGAAAGGGCAAGAGAAGGATGGGAACAAAGGTGTGAAGACAGTTGCGAAGGTAGAGGGAAAAGAAAAAAAGATATACGGGATGATATAGAAAGGACTGGAATCAAGTGGATAAGTGATGGGAATTGACATTGCATTTAAATCCCTGAAGGTTGTAGCCGTCAGGAAAGCAGGTATACGAAAGGGATTTCCACAGGCAGAAAGTGCAAGAAAAGAAGATGATGGAGTAGAATTGTCGGCTACATTTGCTTGATCTAACTAAATGGGTGAGATCTTACGCGCAAATACACTTGGGAAGGTATTAATTTGCCGCTTCACTCCCCGCTATGGATTAAATAGGAGGACAAATTGAGTTCTATAGCCTTGGTTGGCAATCAGCCTACCACAGAAAAGAATGGCACTCTACTGCGGGATATTTTCTGTCCAGTCAGTCATGCCTCGAAAGAGACATGATCGTTCAAGCGTGTTTCATGTATGGCACTTGACTGAGCGACCTGCAAAATCATGGTGTGTCAAAGGAGTTTTTTTTTCTATTGCATCCGATTTTACGGTAAATCCTTTGGCAATTTTGATTGCTTTGAAAAACTATTCTTAGAAGTTTAATGAAACCATTAAGAATAGATGAATTAATGAGTGTGAGAGAAAATGAGAAAAAACATTAAGAAGAAAGAGTTCAAAGGTTCGTTCTTTAGCAACGAAAGCATGAAGAAATAATCGTGCTATAGAAATATAGCTTTAACCCCAAGCAAGGAAATAAAAGCACTAGAACACAAAGGATTGCCACGTGTTAGAGAAAAACTACTATCAAGGAAAGAGCATGAATCAAGAAGATAGAAGATAATGATTGACATTGCATTTAAATTTTTGAAGATCAAACTTAACTGGGAAGCAAGAAAACAAAAGAGAGTTCCACAAGGGAGAGAAGAGACTGTTTGGATAGGACTTATAATAAGACGAGAAGAAGGAAACATAATTAAGGAGAGAGAACAATAGAAGAACAAGAATTAAAAAGACAAAAGATAACGATTGACATTGCATTTAAATTTTTGAAGATCAAACTTAACTGGGAAGCAAGAAAACAAAAGAGAGTTCCACAAGGGAGAGAAGAGACTGTTTGGATAGGACTTATAATAAGACGAAAAGAAGAAAACATAATTAAGGAGAGAGAACAATAAAAGAAAAAGAATTAAGAAGACAGAAGATAACGGTTGACATTACATTCAAATTTTTGAAGATCAAAGTTGACTGGAAAGCAAGAAGCCGCAAGAAAGTTCAACAAGCAACCAAACTTACGGGATGCTATGCGCTGCTTCATTCTGACTGCAAACAACAGCTTGGATTCTTCAAGTATCTTCTTGCACTCATTGCGAGCAGAGGTAAAGAGGCGCCTGTTATGGTCCGACGCGTGACTCCGACAAAGCCGGAAGAAGTGATTTCGATGGGCGATAGCGGCCGAGCAAGCGGGGGATAACTAAGGGGACGAGTGGGATTTAAGTCTGAACTTCCTGGCTGGGATGAAAGCTTCGATGCCAGCTTTAACCCAAGAAGAGACCTCAGTCGCACAGTCTTCAACGGGAAGATTAAAGACTTTGTTCCAAGGGATGTCACACGGGAAATCGCGGAATGAGTCCCAATCGGCTCTTTGGTAGCAGTAAGATATTCTGTTAGTCTGAGGTTCTTGGGTGGAGTGAAAGTGGAAGATGTTAATGGAAACCACTACATGGTCAGAGTTTTTGAGAGGGCAGAGTTGCTTGACATTGAAAGAGTCAAGGATGGAAGTAAAACAGAGATCTAGTAATGAATCGTGTGGATTAGGGTTATTAGAGAAACGCGTATGGAACTCCACCACTTGCGTAAGGGCCTGAGTGATTGAAAAATTCATGGTGTGGACACCAGTAAGATCTGTGACTGAGTTGGCGTGGTGGGCGTTAAAGTCGCCAAACACAAATATGTTGGCAGACGGATGAGAGGAAATGGCCTTGTAAATATTATTGAAAATGCTGTCAAGAACAGGACAGTCGGGATATGAGGAAGAAGAGGTTGTTAACTGAGCTTAGTAGGAAGAGACGGGAACACATATAAGAATGATCTACTGATTCAAGAGAGATGACCCTAGCTAAAGGGAGGTGTTCACTGACGTAAACACCAAGCCCATGCATGTGGACATTGGAGTCCTTCCTGAAGAGGGAAAGGTAACCAGGTACATAGAATTCAGAAGAGAGGGTAGAAGGATCAAGGTTAGTTTTACAGAGGGCTAAGATGTCCGGTGAGTTGACTTGGAGGAAGGATTCGACATTGTAAAAGTTGGTTCGTAAACCTCGTATGTTAGCGAAGGAAATGTTGATGGGTTTGGGTGTTTTTAGGTTAGCTGAATTAGATTTGCTTTTATGATATCGTGTATTCATGAATGTTTTCTTAGGAGAGAGGCCTAGAGTAGAATCAGTCTGTTGCTGTATGCAGCATGTGTGGGAGGGAAACTGACGCAGACTGCAGCATAATGCGGCCTCAGGGTTACCCACCGGAGGTTCATGCAAGGACACCCATCCATGCGCGACATGGCACTACATATAACCCCGATATTATTCAACTGTTGATCAAAGCAGCCTCTCATGACGCTACGCACGAGTTCGGGCTCCTAATTACGAGTCGGAATCAGCAACCAGGAAACTGCCAACCCGGTACCCTCAGAATGAAGAAACATTGCCACCATCTACAAACACTGCAAAAAGCTTGCGACAGCACTAGGACTAGGACCCGAGGAGAGTAAAGAAACCGGGAACCCCTTCCTAAACAAGAAACAAGGCGTGCGCCTCTACTCCTGTCCAAAAGAAGAGGGAGGAGTGTGAACCTGGCGATAGAAGGGTCTATCTACTCCAATTAAAAAGAAATTAATTAAATTTTAACTTAGTATAAGTCGGAAGAAGCCTCATAGGCCAATAGACTCAATAGTTTTGCAGTATCCCCAATGCTCTTTAAGGAAAACTCAAGATAAACGAAAAGCCTTTCAAAGTGCTAACTCATTTTTTTATAAATAAAAATAAATATAACCACTGCTATGAAAAGGACAAAATATTAAATGTGTTGTACAGTAGGGAAATAAAATACATTCCCCAAATAAAAAAGGGACCATAAGAAAACAATAATATATATATATATATATAATATGATCGATCCCGACTTAGCAACTAGGATACAATCGCTTTCTCACCAACGCAATGTGGCTTCCCTGTGTCTTTTCTACAAATACTTTCACGGCTTCTGCTCAGATGAACTCAGCTCACTGGTGCCCCCTATATATGAATTTACTCGAGCCACAAGATTAGAAACTAGGTCCCACCCTTTTACTGTGAAACCAATAAATTGTAAACGCAAATTCTACTCCATCAGCTTCTTTTCTCGCACTTCCCGCCTTTAGAATTCTCTCCCTCATACTTGCTTTCCCGACAGCTGTAATCTCCAAGAATTTAAATGTAAAGTCAATAGTCATCTCCTATCTCACTAACTTACATCCTCTCTCTCAGGCTTTTATCTCCGTCCACCCCACTCTCATCTTCTCTTACTCTCTTCCTGACACCCGCTGCAACCTCTCACTTCTTATCATAACATTCCTCCTATGTAACCCCATGCACAACAGTGACAGTAAAATGTCTTGCTTGGGGAGACACGATTATATATATATATATACATTGGATGTCGGAATAAACAACACGAAATTAAATGTGTGAATTTAAAAATTTGAACGATAAAAAATAGAACAAATTGGCTAGCAGTAAAAACGAAACAAAATAACGTTGACTGGGAACGCGTATATAATAAAAATTGAAATTACGTTACTTAGCAAATAAAAAAAAAATTAAGAAAATGTAATATGAGAAGAAAGCTTAATGACAGAGAGGGGAACAATAAAAGAACAGGAATTAAGGTCACAGAATAATAAAAGAACAGGAATTAAAGTGACAGAATAATTAAAGAACAAGAATTAAGAAGACAGAAAAAATTGGCTATGAATTTAAATTTTTGAAGATCAAAGTTAACCGGAAAGCAAGAAGCCGGAAGAGAGTTCCACAAGCGAGAAAAGAAACTGTTAGCATAGGACTTATAATAATGTGAGAAGAAAACTTAATTAAGGTGAGAGAAAACTAAAAGAATAAGAATTAAGACGACAAAAGATAACGATTGACTTTGCATTTAAATTTTTGAAGATCAAAGTTGACTGGGAAGCAATAAACCGGAAAAGAGCTACACAAGTGAGAAGTGTGTAAGAAGAAATTTTTAGTACAGAACTTACGGTTCCATCTAGTCATTTCAAAAGATGAGAACTTTTGCCAATCTAATATGGAGCCTAAATTCAATTTGAATTGAAAATATCAATGGTCGTTTGCCCAGTGTTGATTCAAAATCTTATGTAGTTTTCCTTAATCTAGACGACCAAGTTTTATCAGCAAAGTTTAACATATGTACCCGCAAAAATACGATGTCAAAAGGACGGTTTTTTCGCTTGACACTGCTTATACTGCATATTCTCTGTGCAATTTGTATTGTTTTAAAAACTATTTTTAGAATAACTAAATCTAAACTTATTTTATAAATGAAACTTTGTCTGTGTGTGTGTGTATGTGTGTGTGTGTCTGTGTGTGTGTCCGTTACTTATAAGCTCCGAAACGGCTGAACCGATTTTCTTGAAAATTTACACAGTTGTACTATAAGCGTCTGCTAGTGTTCTTAGCTAGGTTTTGTGTCGAGGTACCCCCGATAAATGTCGAAAATCGATAATCGAAAAAATCGGGTTATAGGAGTGGGCCGATTTTTATCAAATTTGATACACTCATAGACAAAGACATAAGAAACGATATTTAGAAGTTTCAAGGTTGCAGTTCTTACAATAGTACAGAAAATCGATAATATATATATATATATATATATATATATATATATATATATATAAAAGGCAAGATGTTTGTGTGTGTGTCTGTTTATCTGTCTGTATGTTCTTTATACAAATCCACAATTTTTATCCGATTCTCACCACACTTCAAAATTTGACTTGCATCCACTCATTTTTATTTCAGTCTACGGTTTCGCTTTAACTGGAAACAACTATTGCTTTTTAGTCTTTCGTGCCAACGTACAAAGAGTCTGAGCTCCAGGACCATGGATAAGTTTTAAAGCTTTCATTACACCCGAGCAACGTCGGTCTATACTGCTAGTTAATAAAAAACCAACATATAAAACTAGATTTATAATTTTTATTTTTATTTTCGAGAACTAACAGCAAAGATATTAAACACTGTTATTGTTAGATTATTGATTTTGATGTATAAATTTTATATTTACAAGAGTATAAAAAAGATGAGAACTGAACACAATGCGATATTTATTATTTACTATGTTATAAACAAAACAACTATTATAAAAGTTATAGTGCTTAAATGTTTTGTTGCAAATTCTCAAGGGAAAATATATGATTTGCTTTTATTCATATTCAAAAAATATCTTTTCAAAACAAAAAAAATAACCGAGAGCATATCGCTGACATTTTGACATAAGGCATTTGGCAGGAATTTTTGTCAAGATTTGCGGTTCTATTATTGGGCGAGCTAAAAAATCGTTAGCACATTTTCTTTTCTACCAAAACATTTAATCCCCGAGTAAGATAATAAAGCCACTAAGACACACGGAAGATACTGAGTATGAAAAAATGAATAAAAAACACTATTAATGAGAGATAACAATAAAAGAACAAGGATTACGAAGACAGAAGATAACAATTGACATTGAATTTTTAATTTTTGAAAATCAGTGTTACCTGGTAAGTAAGATGCCTGAAGAGATTTCCACCACTGAGAAAAGAAACTGTTAGCGTAAGACTTATACTATTACGAGAAGAACACTTAATTAAGGAGAGAAAACAATAAAAAAAACAAGTATTAAGAAGACAGACGATAACAGTAAACACTGCATTTAACTTTTTAAAGATTAATGTTGACTAGAAAGCAAGAAGCCGGAAGAGAGATCCATAAGCGAGAGAAGAAACTGTTAGCATAGAACTTATAATAATATGAGAAGAAAGCTTATTTAAGGAGAGAGAACAATTAAAGAACAAGAATTAAGAAGACAGAAGATAACGATTGACATTGCATTTAAACTTTTGAAGATCAAAATTGACTGGGTAGCAAGAAGCCGGAAGAGTGTTCCACAAGTGAGAGAAGAAACTGTCAGTATAGGACTTATAATAATATGAGAAGAAGAAAACATAATTAAGGAGAGAGAACAATTAAAGAACAAAAATTAAGAAGACAGAAGATAACGATTGACATTGTATTTAAACTTTTGAAGATCAAAATTGACTGGGTAGCAAGAAGCCGGAAGAGTGTTCCACAAGTGAGAGAAGAAACTGTTAGCATAGGACTTATAATAATATGAGAAGAAAACATAATTAAGGAGAGAGAACAATTAAAGAACAAGAATTAAGAAGACAGAAGACATTGCATTTAAACTTTTGAAGAAAAGAATTAACTGCAAATCAAGAAACCGGAAGAGAGTTCAACAAGCGGGAGAAGAAACTGTCAGCATAGGACTTTTAATAATTTTAGAAAAAAATTTAATGAGAGAGAACAATAAAAGCAGAAGAATTAAGAATACAGAAGGTAATGATTGACATAGCATTTAAATTTTTGACTGGGAAGCAAGAATCCGGAAGAGAGTTCCACAAGCGAGAGAAGAAACTGTTAGCATAGGACTTATAATAATATGAGAATAAAACTTAATTAAGGAGAGAGAACAATATCATCATCATCATATGAGAAGAAAACTTAATTAAGGAGAGAGAACAATAAAAGAACAAGAATTAAGAAGACAGAAGATAGCGATTAACATTGTATTTAAATTTTTGAAGATCAAAGGTGACTGGAAAGCAAGAATTCGGAAGAGAGTTCCACAAGCGAGAGAAGAAACTGTTAGCATAGGACTTATAATAATATGAGAAGAAAACTTAATTAAGGAGAGAGAACAATAAAAGAACAAGAATTAAGAAGACAGAAGATAGCGATTAACATTGTATTTAAATTTTTGAAGATCAAAGGTGACTGGAAAGCAAGAATTCGGAAGAGAGTTCCACAAGCGAGAGAAGAAACTGTTAGCATAGGACTTATAATAATATGAGAAGAAAACTTAATTAAGGAGAGAGAACAATAAAAGAACAAGAATTAAAAAGACAGAAGATAACGATTGATATTGAATTTAAATTAAAGAAAAGAATAAATAGGAAATAGTATCTCAATCTAGCATGTTTCATTTTTATTAAAGCTTCTTCAGACTGAGAGAAAATGATAAAAAACAACAAAGAGACACTATACTGTTTTGGAGTCTGTTTTTTGGGGATTTTTTTATCATATATGTGTCATTTGTATTAAAGCAATTTATATATACATTTTCCAAAATATTCTATGCATGTATGTTTAAAGATAATAAAAAGGGAACTATTGCTTTGATACACGTGACACATATCTGACCAATAAGAATTGATCCCACACCACAACATGCCAATATACTCTCTCTTTGTTGTTGTTTTTATTATTTTTCTCACTCTGTGAAAAAGCTTTAATAAAAGTTAAATATGTTAGATTGAGATACGTTTCCTATTTACTCTTTTTTCTTTATTCTATCATATGTGTATATATAGTTTTGTGCACGTCTTTGTAGTATAAAAGTCTCTGAAAACAAAGCTTCTTTGTTATTCTTTTTCTTTTAAGCCAGTCTTTTTCGTCCGTAAATTACGGTGTTACTATATCACGGATATATTAATGCCCATAACGGGGGGAAATATGTAAATGGGATAATAAATCTTTCTTCCATCGTTCGTTCTTGTTATAATATCATGCCTTTTAGCTCAGAATTGTATATCTTCATTTTATCATTGGAATTCGCCTTACAAAGCTGCCCGTCCTTTTTGTCGTTTCAATTATCCAAGCAATTCCACTTCCGTGTGTTTTCTGCACTATCCAAATATAATGGGATAAAATGCTCCATTAATGACAAAACAAGTCAAATTCATTTAAATTATTATACGCTGTCTGTCAATAATTCATAACCATTGACATTTTTTTCTTTTGATGCACAGCATCTTAATTTATATGCTATATCTTTTTAGGATGTAGGTGATAATGCCTCTCCACAACTTCCTATTTTAAGCAATGTTTGTCTCCTTACTATCCATCCTAGGTCATGTTACCTAACCAGCTTAACTGCTGTCTTGTTGGTATTTGCCCTCAACGAGTTGCAATGGTCAGCAAGCTTGTCTCGCTAGAACCGATTAAAACTGAGTAGTGAGTACGATCCTCACTGGGTGCCCCATACAGTCAGCCTTCTGCCATATTTAAACTGCGCATAGAAAATTACCTCTGTGTTATATGCCCTGTAAGAGCCACATTCTTCAAACCCTCTTTCCGCATTGTTTGCTTTTATTCATCAGCGGGACCACTTTTAAGCTGTCTGTTAGAGATACCAAAAAGTCTGGATTTTTCTAGTAGTATCTCTCCACCCCACTCTTTCTCTCTCTCTCTCTCTCTCTCTCTCTATATATATATATATATATATATATATATATATATTTCAATTCAGATACTTCAATCCAAGGAAAAAAAGCAGGAAGGTAAATTTTTACCTAGTGTTGTCTTTATTTAGTTTAATTTCAAATGACCTAATTTTTTTAAAAATAATTTTATTTTAAATCCTATATCTTTTTATTCCCTTTTATTAATAATTATGCCTTTTTAAGTAAAGGCCTTTTTCTAATACTTCAACGTTTTGGGGAAATTAGGTTTTTGAATTTGTCCAGCGTCTGTAATATTTAAAAAAATTTTTTTCTTTAGTTTCTTTCTTTTTCCCTCCCTTCCTTCTTTTATCTCTCTTACCACCTTTTTTCCGTGTTGCTTAAACTGACGTCGATTTAACACGGCTGTCTGTTAATTTTTAGTTACATTCTCCCTTTTTTTTGCGAACCCAGACGATGTCAATTTTTTTTCCTTTTTTTCCTTTTCTTATTTATTTGATTTTATTCTATCTTTTTCTTTTTCTTTTTCGTTTTCTTTTTCTTTTTCTTTCCCTTTATTTTTATTTTATTTTATTTTATTATTTATTTTTTAATTTCTTTGCAATCTATTTAAAAAGGAAAAGTAGACTAATTTTTCTCCAGTTTCTGAAAGGTTTTTTCTGTTGCTGAGGTGATGTGTCGTCCCCCGTGGGGATCTTCATATCGAAATGGCCATTCAACATCTTTGAATTAATCCTTTTTTAATATATATATATATATATATATATATATATATATATATATATATATATATATATAATACAAATGTTAAGGAACGAAGAAAATAATTGCAACGTTCAAAACATTAATTTAAAACAGTGGTCAATATAAAATTAGACCAACGAATATTTATTATTAATTATTACTTTAAAACATATACAAACTACAAACTACTACAAAATTGTACATTTTGTTTCGACATTGAAAGAATGATGTCTCATCAGGTAGTTAATAACGGTGGTAACAAACTTTTTTTTTTAAATAAAAAACACATTTTCGGAAATCTTTTTTACGAGGTAAAAGAATATTAAAAAAGAGGGCAAAAAAGAAAAAAGTAGACAAGATGAAAATAAACAAAAAGAGAAATCAAAAAATGGAAAAGAAAGGAAAGTCTCTTAAAAAACATTTATTACCATCATTATTAAGTACCTGATACAACATTGTTTATTCCATGTCGAAACAAAATGTACGATTTTGTAGTAGATTGTAGTTTGTACATGTTCTAAATTATAATTTATAATATATATATATATAGTTATCCGAGATATATATATATATAAAGACAGAAAATCTAAGCAAGAGCCAACAACCGACCACGAATTCGCTTAACGGCTCGTCAGGGAAAATATAATTTGGGGGGGGGGGGAGATAAATTTTTCACCACCAACCCTTTCTCGTGTTTTGGTGTCTTCTTCGTTTTAATTTGAGTTCCTTTATATTTGCTATTTTAAATCTTTGTTGTCAGCCAATTTCCCTGACGAGCCGTTAGGCGAAACCGTGGTCGGTTGTTGGCTCTTGCTCAGACTTTGTTTGCTCTACTTTGGTATTTGAGCGCTTTAGTGTTAGGGTTTTCGTCTTGGGTTTTTTTCTTTCTTACGAGTGCTTGACTTTTTGTTCATGTACTTCGTTTGTTTCTTTTTTTTTTTTTTGCTCCCCCTTATTTTCCCTCCGAGTTTGTTCTCAGTGGGTTATACAAGACGATTTAAATTATAGCTTGATTAATACTAGTTTTACTATTGGTATTGTTGTTGCTATAGTTAATATTATATATATATATATATATATATATATATATATATATATATATATATATATATATTTGAAAATATGATTGGTGGTATAAACTTAATTACCACTATAAATAGATAACAATATTTTTATTACCACCCATGATGATGGTATTTTAAAAAATAAAATTGAAAAACGAGCAAGCTATCTGGTTCACTCCTCGCTCAACAGAACGAAATCGAGGTAAATAAAGAAATAATTATCGTTTTAAGAAAATGGAAAAGATATAGAGGGAAAACATCTTACATGGAAATGAGTAGAAGGCCAAATATGTGTCTGTCTGTTTACACATTGAGGGCTTTAAAGATTAAATGTAGATGGTCTCCAGTACTTTGAGGTGGTAACTCGAGTAGGACGTACTAGATAGATAGATAGATAGATAGATAGATAGATAGATAGATAGATAGATAGATAGATAGATAGATAGATAGATATGTACAGAGTGAGATAGATAGATAGATAGATAGATAGATAGATAGATATGTACAGAGTGAGATAGATAGATAGATAGATAGATAGATAGATAGATAGATAGATATGTACAGAGTGAGATAGATAGATAGATAGATAGATAGATAGATAGATAGATAGATAGATATGTACATAGTAGATAGATAGATAGATAGATAGATAGATATGTACAGAGTGAGATAGATAGATAGATAGATAGATAGATAGATAGATAGATAGATGTGTACGAGAGATAGATAGATAGATAGATAGATAGATAGAGAGATAGATATGTACAGAGTAGATAGATAGATAGATAGATAGATAGATAGATATGTACAGAGTGAGATAGATAGATAGATAGATAGATAGATAGATAGATAGATAGATATGTACAGAGTGAGATGAGATAGATAGATAGATAGATAGATAGATAGATAGATAGATAGATAGATAGATAGATAGATAGTGATGCTAAGTCCGTGAACGGAGAGGTTAATCCAAAAAGATCTGTCCATATTTCTGAGCTGAGGTAGTATTTACAATATTTACATTATTCGGACTATTGTCCTCATCTTTGCTACCGTTTGTACGACGTTTCGGCCGTTGTTCTTAAGGACAAATGGCCTTGTGGATATAGACGTTGGTTAGTTCCTGACTTGACTCTTAGAGTTGTGAGGCTACAGCAGTGGTGAACAAGTAACTTGCAGGGTTAGAGGGAGATAACTCATGACTTCTAATCAGGGCTTTACGCAATGAATGAGGATGATATACCCCAGTGACTGTAATAACGGGTTCGGTTCGAAATTCCTAGCACCTGAAGAAGGCCAGATCGTACAACGGCCGAAACGTAGTACAAATGGCAACAAAGATGAGGACAATAGTCCGAATAATGTAAATACTCCAAAAAATCTATTTAATATAAAATATTAAGCGATATATACGAGATGAAGATATATATTTTTGTATATCAAGAACAATATTGAGGAAAAACGTATGATAAAGTGAAAAATGTTTTTATGAGGGACATTTTATCTTTAAGGACGTTTTGTCCTTTCATATGAAAGGAAACGCGTCACAGGAAAACTTTTTTCCAGTAAACATTATCAAATAATGACCTTTTTAGATTTCATTAACGTTCAACAGTGTTGAACAGAAACCACTCTATCGGGTTCTTAAAAATACTTCGTCACCGACATATCGTGATATTTGATAGAGTTGGTAAGTAAATACGGTAGGAAAACCACTCTCCCATAACTATCTTACCTACTCAGGAGGAAACAACACTAAACTTACTGACAATCATGTCAACCTTGACAGGAGTCAGTCAATAAATATTCGGACTACTCAATGTTCTTAAAACGACTGGCCTAAAATATGACGATGGAAGGCCTTAAAAAACGTAAGTTTCTGTAAAAAAAAGTAGAGAAAGTCTTAGAACAAAACTTGTTTTTGTGAAAGAGAAATCTTTATACGTTTGCTTTTCATGTGTCAGCCGCTTCTGAATTGTACAACTTTAAAGTGATTCAATGCCCCCCCCCCCCAACCTCACGACCGTTTGGAAAGAAAGAAAAACGTACCAAAGAACTGACACCAAGAAAATAACATTGAAAGATCCTTAGTACATTCACTTACATTAAAAAAATGTAAAAAAAAAAAAAGAAAAAAAAAAGAAAGCAATAAAAAGGAAAAAGGAAGAAAAAAAGAGAAAAAGAAATAGAAAAGAAAAAAGAAAGAAAAAAGAAAAAGAACAGAAAAAAGAAAGAAAGAGAAGAAAGGAGATAAAAAGCAAAGTGAAATAATAATAAAGAAAAATGAAAATGATAAAAAGAATGAAAAAAGAAGAAAAAAGGAAAAAATGGTTAAAAAAGGAAACAAAAAAGAAAGGAGAGAAAGAGAAAAAAAGAAAAAGAAAGAAAACAAAAAAGAAAAGAAAGAAACAGAGAAAGTAAAAATTAAGGAAAAAAAAAACAAGAAATTATGAAAAAAAACGAAAAAACAAAAAATGATAAAAAGAATGAAAAAAGAAGAAAAATTATTAAAAAAAACGGAAAACAGAAAGAAAATAGAAGATAAAATGAAATTAATGAAAAATTAAAAAAAAAAAGAATGAAAACAAAAGACAAAATAAAGAAAAACGAAGAAAAAATTAGCTGTAGTGCATTCATTTACGAAAAGCATAAATCTATTTATACTCCTCCAAGTCCCAGCTATGGGTTAAATAGCGAACAGACTGATTTAGCTTTGATTAGCAACCAGCCAAGGAGAAGGAGAATTCTGAATTCAAAACCATATGTTATGACGAGTAGGTACCACAGGAAAAAAAAAACACTCATCCATCTGAATCTGTATCAAAATGGTCAAATATGGGGGTGCATTTTCTTCTGAATAATACAGCTGAAGTATAATACAACCCTGTATTTCTGAAGCTAAAAACAAGGTGCTGATACTTTAAATATTTCAACAAATATGGATAATCCCACTAGAGAATACAGCCCAATGAAAAAAAAAAGTGATGAGTGCTCAGGGATTCAATATAGTCTTTCTTTTTCATGTTAGCTGAGAACGTCAGCTTGAGAAGGTGCAACAAGTCGCTTTCCTTGTGGCTAGCATCAGCCATACTGATGGAAGACAGAATGGGGTATCTCAGATGATTAAGTTTTGGGAGAAGTTTTGTTTTGAAGGCGTTAAAATTGACAAGACAGCTTCGGCCCCAGTTAACAACGGACTGGAGTTATTTCTTGACAGTGCGATACATGATAACATTGCATTTTAGTTGGTTTATATATTTTTATAAACTTGTAAATACAAAATTATTCTAGTAAATAAACAATCTAATAAAATAAATACCGTTATTTTGCGGTTACGAACACTATCAGTCAGACGGTTAAGTGCCATACGTGAAACACGCTTGGGCGATCATGTCTCGAAAGAGACATGACTGACTGGACAGAAGATTATCCCGCAGTAGGTTGCCATTGCTTTCTGCGGTAGACTGGTTGCCAGCCAAGATTATAGAACCCAATCTGTCCTGTTATTTGACTCATAGCTAGAGGGGGAAGAGATGTATTATATTATTAAGTAGTAATTAGTGGGGGATCAGTTTATTACTTCATAACAATATAAAACTGATCCCCCATTTTATGCTTAGTAGAGTCCTTAATCATGTTTCCAACTATTATATTCAGTCAGTCAGTTAAGTGCCATACGTGAAACACGCTTGGGCGATCATGTCTCGAAAGAGACATGACTGACTGGACAGAAGATTATCCCGCAGTAGGTTGCCATTGCTTTCTGCGGTAGACTGGTTGCCAGCCAAGATTATAGAACCCAATCTGTCCTGTTATTTGACTCATAGCTAGAGGGGGAAGAGATGTATTATATTATTAAGTAGTAATTAGTGGGGGATCAGTTTATTACTTCATAACAATATAAAACTGATCCCCCATTTTATGCTTAGTAGAGTCCTTAATCATGTTTCCAACTGTTATATTCAGTCAGTCAGTTAAGTGCCATACGTGAAACACGCTTGGGCGATCATATCTCGAAAGAGACATGACTGACTGGACAGAAGATTATCCCACAGTAGGTTGCCTTTCTGAGGTAGAGTGTTTGCCAGCCAAGGCTATAGAACCCAATCTGTCCTGTTATTTATCCCATAACTCGAAGGAAGATACGGATTAATACCTTTCCCAAGGGTATTTGCGCGTAAGTGAATGCAATGAATTCGACTGGAATTTGAACTCGGCTCTCCGATTTCTCGTTCCGAGCCGATATCCACTGCGCAACAACGCACATAAAGACTATAAAATAACAATTGTTTTAAAGTTTTGTCCCTTTTTTTTTTTTTTAATCGTATCACCTCGAGCAAGGCGGTAACGCCACAGATGTGCAGGGGGCTACGTAATAGTGAAAAGATCGGAAGAGAAAGCCGGAATCCATATCCTAAACAGGAAACAAGGGATGAGCCTCTTAACCTGTTCAATATACATGGGTGGAGTGTGAACCGGGCGATAGATAGATCTATCTACTCCAATTGACAAAAAAAAAAAAAGAAAACAAAATGAGAAGATTGGAAAAGAGAAAGCCGGAAACCACGTCCTAAACAGGGAACAAGGGATGAGCCTCTTAACCTGTTCAATAGACATGGGTGGAGTGTGAACCGGGCGATAGATAGATCTATCTACTCCAATTGAAAATAAAAAACATGGCGGTGGATTACTCAGTTTTAACTTAGTAAAAGTCCAGTCAAGAGATATCTGCTAAAATCAAGAATTAAATTAAAGAAAACCAATTAAACATGAAAAGCTTAAAATTTAAAATTAGGCAGAAAAATAAAAGCCTTACTGTAAGAATATTTCAAACAAAACAGAACTCCAACTGTTGCTCGTTAAACATTTAAGAAAGAGATAATCGAATGTTGTACATTTAGTCCAGTTAAGTAAGTCAATATTTAAAGAGAGGCTAGGTACACAGTATCTCCTAGAAAGGACAATTCAATACCACCGACTCAGCACCAACAATTCAATACACTGACACAGCAATGCGAACTCAATACTGCCGACTCAACACCGAGACAACTCAGCAACAGAAAATCATCATTTTTTATAAACTAATAAAACTAATTTATTAACCATTAAAACATTAATTAGTGAATATTTTTCCAGTAAGGAAAATGTATGTGAAATATGAACCAGTTGTTTGTTTTTAATTATTTTTAATAAAGTAAATCGTAAAGAAATTTATTTTTTTAAAAAGTAAATTGACATATAAAAAATAATTCAGTAAAACAAATTTGTTTTTAATTATTTTTCTAATAAAATAAATAAAAAAATGCAAAACAAAATGAAGCAGTTTTTTGTTTTTAATTACATTTAAATTTTATCAAAGTAAATCGTAATGTCATTTTTTTGTTTGTTGAGAAATTGAGGAGCCGAGTTCGAATTTCAGTTGAATTCCTTGCATTCACTTATGCACAAATACTCTTGGAAAAGGTATTAATCCGTCTCTTCCTTCCAGTTATGGGTTAAGTAATAGAACAGATTGGGTTCTATAGCCTTTGCTGGCAACCAGTCTACGCAGAAAGTAATGGCAACATACTGCGGGATAATCCTCTGCCCAGTCAGTCATGTCTCTTTCGAGACATGATCGCCTAAGCGTGTATCACGTATGACAATTAAATGACTGACTGAATGAAGTAAATCGACATTCTAAATTATTTTTATAAAAATAATTTGGTGCAAATGTGTCAAATATATGTCATTTCAAGCTTCAAACTTTCAATATGACGACAATTTTAAAACTTAGAAATTCAGACAAATGGCTGACTTTAGTTTACACCTGCGCAGAACAAATCGGTTTTCACCTTGACTGCGCAGATTTACGTTACTATCATTCAGCAAATATATCTTGCGATTTCAATGAGTATTTATGTTATATGTCGATAAAACATGATGTAGCTAATAATATGAGACGCAGTGGACAGCCATTCATTAATCGGCATATAAACCTGAGACGTAATTATAGACATCGTATCAATCAAAAAATCCTTTGCTATTGGGCTGTCTTGATGGGTTGGGTTTATTTGCGAATGGTACTTATCGCAGATTTTAAAAGAATATAACAATAGTGACGCTGCGGGTCATTGTAAGAAACAAATCTAAAAACGCGCAAACTATTTCAGATAGTTCAGTGGATAAAATGGTAGCAAGACTAGTTCTACTGCAAAAAGTAGATTTCGTGGCGAGCATTTAAATGCTGACCTAAAAGGAAATTATTTCTCTATATGTTGCCAATATATTCATATCTATCTATCTATCTATCTATCTATCTATCTATCTATCTATCTATCATCTTATCTATTCTATCGTCATTCTATTCATATCTATCTATCGTCATTATCATATCTATCTATCTATCTATCTATCTATCTATCTATCGTCATTATATTCATATCTATCTATCTATCTATCTATCTATCTATCTATCTATCTATCTATCTATTCATATCTATCTATCTATCTATCTATCTATCTATCTATCTATCTATCTATCTATCTATCTATCGTCATTATATTCATATCTATCTATCTATCTATCTATCTATCTATCTATCTATCTATCGTCATTATATTCATATCTATCTATCTATCTATCTATCTATCTATCTATCTATCTATCATCTATTCTATTCTATCTATCATATTCATATCTATCTATCTATCTATCTATCTATCTATCTATTCTATTCTATCTATCTATCGTCATTATATTCTATCTATCTATCTATCTATCTATCTATCTATCTATCTATTGTCAATGTATTCATATCTATCTATCTATCTATCTATCTATCTATCTATCTATCTAAGCTTGTTTCTATCTATCTATCTATCTATCTATCTATCTATCTATCTATCTATCTATCTATCGTTTTGGTCATGTCTGTGTTTGCCCGTCATCTCCCTATTCTCTCTCTCTCTCTCTCTCTCTCTCTCTCTTTGTCGGTCTTTCTTTATCACCCCCTCTATAGATAGCTACTTTCTATGTTTGCCCCTTCAACACATTCTTTCTCTCTTTCTGTTTGATGTTTATTTCTTAATTTCTACCTTTTTTCACTCACAAATTCTCTATCTCTTTTGATCGTCTTCTCTCTGTTTCTCTCTCTCTCTCACTTTTTGTCTATATATCTATATATCTATTTATATTTGCTCTCTCTCTATGTTCACTCTTCACTTTTTAGTTATCTCTCTTCCTCTATATGGTCTTTCTTCATTTCTCTCTCTCTCTCTCTCTCTCTCTCTCTAACTCTGAGCATTTTCTTATCTATCTATCTATCTATCTATCTATCTATCCCTATCTATCTATATCTATCTATTCTATCTATCTATCTATCTATCTATCTATCTATCTATCTATCTATCTATCTATCTATCTATCCCAGTCTGTTCTATCTATCTATCTATCTATCTATCTATCTATCTATCTATCTATCTATCTATCTATCTATCTCATTCTCTTCATATCTATCTATCTATCTATCTATCTATCTATCATCTCATTCTCTTCATATCTATCTATCTATCTATCTATCTATCTATCTATCTATCTATCTCATCTCTCTATCTCATTCTATTCTATCTATCTATCTATCTATCTATCTATCTATCTATCTATCTATCTATCTATCTCATTCTATTCATCTATCTATCTATCTATCTATCTATCTATCTATCTATCTCATTCTCTTCATATCTATCTATCTATCTATCTATCTATCTATCTATCTATCTATTCTGAAAAAAAGAGAAATTAAGGGATCACATGAAAGGTTATATGTCATTTTTATCGAAACTTGCCTATCTATCTATCTATCTATCTATCTATCTATCTATCTATCTATCTATCTATCTATCTAAACAGAAATAGG
>JBBBDQ010000542.1:1060000-1165000 GCA_037127315.1 Ascarosepion bandense
TAAAGTGGATATCGCCTCGGAACGACAAATCGGGTTGCAGAGTTCGAATTCCAATGGAATTCCTTGCATTCACTTACGCGCAAATACCCTTGGGAAATATATTAATTCGTCTCTTCCCTCCAGTTATGGGTTAAATAACTAAAGAGACTGGTTTCTAATGCCTTGTCTGGTAACCAGTCTACTTCAGAAAGCAATGGCAGCCTACTGCGGGATAATCTTCTGTCCAGTAAGTCATGTCTCTTTTGAGACATGATCGCTTCAGCGTGTATCACGTATGGCACTTAACTGACTGACTGACCCCCACTGGGAAGGGATGTGACACGAGGTCAGACTTTATATGGGGCACCTGTGTGGATACACACGGGCCAAGAGTCAAAAGCTTCCGCATATGCAGCATCAGGTACTAAGCTGTCTTTTCATCTCAGCCGAGTCTCTGAATCGAACTCTGTCCGAATGCAGAGAGTTTGTCTGTCTTTTTCAGCCGTAGACCGATCCTTGTCCGTCTGGAACTTTGCTCGAAAATAGTGACCTTGGCAATTGCAAGGAACAATTTGTATTTACCAAAAGCCTCACACAAAGATGGGATGTGAGACAAGGTTGGGCTTTCCGTGAGGAACTCGAGAGCAAACACTCGGGCCAAGGGTTAAAATTTACCCAGCCCCAGCATATGCGGTATCGGGCACTAGGCAGTGTTTTCTTCTCCGTTGAGTCTCTGTCCGTAGACGAAGCCTTGATTGAGTCGAATTCTGCCTTCAGGCACAGAACTTGACAACTGCGAGCCCGAGAACAGACTGTGGCAATTTTGGGTATCTACCCATATTTCCCCCATCATATAAACGGGATATGATACAAGGTCCTTGGGAACTCGAGCGCAGACACTCCGTTCAAGGGTCAAAATTTACCCACGCAATATATATATAAACCGTGAAGATGATCCAACAAGATTACAGTTAAAGAAAATGCTTATTCCGGCAAAATTTTTTGTACCAAATCGAAGGAATATTGTAAGGCCTGATGAAATGAGCTGATTAGCTCAAAGAAATGAACTATAGTTTATAACCACTTGAAAAGACGTGTTAAGTTTTTCTTTATATATATATATATATATATATATATATATATATATATATATATATATATATACAGGTTTCATTGAATAATATAGACAAGTTCTGTCTATTTATTTTGTGTAAGATCCGTTCGTATGATCTGATTAGCTTGATAGTGTTGTCATGGAAAGACGACAAGAAATCGCAATAATTGTTGATTTTTTTAATCAGGTCTGAGTTTTTGGCTTACATAAGCCATTATCAAAGGATGAACATTTAATGTTCAGTGAACATAGAACATTTAAATTATTATTAACAGAGTGGAGTTATACAGAATCAGATCATACGAACGGATCTTACACAAAAGAAATAGACAGAACTTGTCTATATTATTCAATATATATATATATATATATATATATATATATATATATATATATTGTGATATAACAAATTTAACATTTTCGCGACACAAAATTTCCCATGTTTTGGAATTATATTTTTAATATGATTCCATTTTAAACCAATTATTTTTTTGTGTGACTATACAGATCTTTTTTTTATTTCCAAAAGTGGGACTTTTTTTTTTTATCTTACAAGATATAAATAGTTTCTGGTTAGGTTCTCAAATTACCGGGTCATATATTTATTCTTAACGTGTACGTTGTAAAAGGGTATCAAGTTTAGTGTTATTTCCTCTCTCTCTCTCTCTCTCTCTCTCTATATATATATATATATATATATATATATATATATATATATATATGCCTAAATACACAATTTTTAAATTATATAATCCAGCAATCCATCATAACAATATCACCTGTCAATTTAAACGTGACCTTGGGGAAAGGCAGATTGAAGTATCTATTGATAACAAATTGAAATACAGAAAACGGGTAATTAACAAAAATTTCTAAATTAAAGCCCATTTTTCACATCTTTTAATTACAATACACGAAATATTATTCGTGAGTACGAACGGATTTTATCAAAACTAAACAGGCATAATATTTGTAATTTATTTAATCAGACATGTCTAAAAGAGAATTTGCTGCCTAAGTACACAAATTTTGAATTATATAATCCCGCAGCCCATCATAACAACATCACCTGGCAATTTGCCTTGTGAAAAGAAAGATTTGAAGGCGAATCGGCATGGCAAAGAACGCTTTCCAGAAGCTGAGTAAAGTATTAAGAAACAGGAAAATTTCGCTAGAAACAAAGAAGAGAGTACTGGATTGCTATATGATATCGGTTCTTCAATATGGCAGTAAATGCTGGACAATATATTTTTTTTAAAATCATATCACACCGAGCAAGGCGGTAACGCCACTGATGTGCAGGGGGCTACGTAATAGTGAAAAGACTGGAAAAGAGAAAGCCGGAAACCACATCCTAAACAGGGAACAAGAGATGAGCCTCTTAACCTGTTCAATAGACATAGGTGGAGTGTGAACCGGGCGATAGATAGATCTATCTACTCCACTTGAAAAAATAAAAAACAAAGTGAAAAGATTTGAAAAGAGAAAGCCGGAAATTACATCCTAAACAGGGAACAAGAGATGAGCCTCTTCACCTGTTCAATAGACATGGGTGGAGTGTGAACCGGGCAATAGATAGATCTATCTACTCCAATTGAAAAAAAAAACGAAGTGAGAAGATTGGAAAAGAGAAAGCCGGAAACCACATCCTAAACAGGGAACAAGGGATGAGCCTCTTAACCTGTTCAATAGACATGGGTGGAGTGTGAACCGGGCGATAGATAGATCTATCTACATCAAAGATGAAGGAAAAACTTGAAACAACTGAAATGTGGTTCTATAGAAGGATTCTGCGAATATCATGGATTGAGCATGTGAGCAATGAGGATGTTTTGGAAAGGATGGAAACGAAAAAGAAATTAATACTGAGCATCAGGAAGAGACAATTGAAGTTCCTGGGAGATGCGATAAGGAAGGCGGGCTTGAAGAACCTGATACTAACAGGCCAGATAGATGGGAAAAGAGACAGGGGAAAGTAACGGATAACATATTTGAAGGACCTGATCAGGTGAATGACGGAACGAGTGTTGCGTGGTGTAACACGAGAAAGCGTACTAAGAGCCACCAGGAATAGGGAGCCATGGTCGCCTACGTCCTGAAAGGACACGCCACATAAAAGAAGAAGAAGTAACTAATGATAACTTAATACACACACAAACACACACACACACACACACACACACACAACACACACACACACACACACACACACACACACACACACACACACACACATATATATATATATATATATATATATATATATATACACATTCACTTACATGCTAATACCGTGGGAAAAGTATGTTTTCATCTCTTCATCCCAAATCTCAAATGTTAGGGTTCTCTTGCTGTTGATTCTAAGAACGAAGGTGTTTGACCCTGATACGTCAAAAACACTGTGGGAATCCAATATATATAAATGGTTTTGTCTGGTCTGTATGTATGTATGTATGTATGTATGTATGTATGTATCTATGTATGTGTGTTTGTGTGTCTCCATTCTAACGAACTCTACTCCTCCGAAACGCTTAGTCCGATTTCAGCCAAAATTGGGTTACTTGTCGATCATGACATGAACCTTTGATTTAAGAAAAAAAAATTTCGAATCGATTCACAGGGTACGGCAGAAATCACTAAAATGCTGAAATGCCTTATAACAATTCAACCAAAATCGGGTAACTTGTAAATTAAGGTCTGAACCTTTGATGTACACAAAAATGTTTTGAATCAATATAGGGTTCGTCAAAAATCAACGACAAACATAATTGCAGGTGGTCTTTTGCGCACTCTTATTCATTGCTCCACTTAAAACTCAACCAAAATCTAGACACGAGTAGATAAAGGTCAGATGCCTTGATATGCGAACAAAAATGTCAATTGACATATGAGGTGCGGCAAAAATTAATGGAAAATGTTGCTTTTTGTGATCGTTTATTTCTTCGAAACGCTTAGTTGCATTCCAACGAAAATCGAGTCATTTTTGTAACTTCTAATTTATCATATGCCATAACAATTTCACGTTTTCTGCAAGGTGCCAACCCCTTCTACGTTGCAGTGAAAATGCATTCACTTCTTCTACGTCACAACATCATCGCATCACATTACAGCCCCCCGTAAGGTCTTCCCCCGTTCTTCTAATTGTACATACATCATTCCCGTTTACTGGCAAAACTGACCAAGCATGAATACAGTTTTACAAATACAACAAAAACTAAAACTTACTTCGCATTTTTTTTTAACTTGCACGTCACAGCAAACTCATACTGGAGATTTCAGAATAAACATTTCAACATAATCTCTAAAATAGCCCAAGCAACGCCGTGCTATATATATATATATATATATATATATATATATATATATATATATATATACACGGAAAGTTTCGTAGATTAACAAAATGGAATTAACTTACAGTATATTTAATTTATTTGTTTCAACAATATTTTTAATCGATACTCATATTCAAGTAGATATTTTGTTTTTAATCAAAAAGTATATTTATATACATATTTCTACCGGCCTGATGATTTCCGAGAAATTTTGTTCCGAAAATGTATGTCATTTCCGTAATTTTGTTTACATTTGATTACAGTACGATACATTTCAGAGTTGGGGTGATTATTTGCGAAAAATCGTAAATTGTGTATATAAGGCTTAATTTAACTTTGGTTAGACTGTTGAATAATTTCTTCTAGATAATCATGCCGGTATATATATATATATATATATATATATATATATATATATATATCATGCCGGTATATATATATAACCATGCCGGTATATACAATACGGTGATCCTTACTCATACACACAGTAAGAGGAACCTGCAGATATTGGAGGCCATGTACTTCAAATCGAAACAACCAACACTCAATAAAATCAACTTTAAAACAGGAAATAACATATTACATTGCATTTGACTACATGGTTTTGTTGTCATTTCGCGCTATCACGCGGTGTGATGTCATAAAACCGCATCGCAAACTTAAGAACTGTATTTATTATTTTTGGTAACTATTGCCGTTGCCAAGCGGAGTTTTATGTCAACACAAAATAAAATCATCGGTGATGGTGGATTTTATAATATTTCAGTTTAAACTACCTCTCTGAAGATGGCTCATGTAAGCCGAAAGCTTAGAAGAAAATCAATAAATAATAATCCAAATGTTGGAGAATTTTGTCTTTATTTTCAACTGAAATTAAAGCAAAAATACGACGTTTAGAACGGCTCATGATTAAACATAATAGACATTCATTGTCTCTTATATTTAACAGCATATGTTTAGAAAATTACTTGCTGCCTCGATATACTATATATATATATGGAAAATCCTGGAAAAAACTAGAATCTCTAACTCGTTTAACATCTGCCCTTTATGCCCGAGTGAAAAGCTACACATTCTAAGCTACCCTAACAATTGGGGAACTATTGAACCGTATGGATGAATTAACAGTGTTATGTAAACATCGAAAATATTTTTCGTTAAAATTTAATTAATCAAAAGGTGTCAGTTATAACTCGTGTTCTAATATATATATATATATATATAAAAATCAACTTACAGGTTAAAATTATTTACCTATTTGAAGTTTTATGTGGCCCCACTAGATACCTTACTCAGATAAAATATTCCTCTCCAAAAGTTAATTAATGTTTCATCCACAAAATAAAAAAATGAATATTATATTAATAAAATAAAATAAACCCTATTTCATCCACTCATAGATAGTAGACAAATAAAAAATTGTCTATCCATTTAAAAAATCTAAGATCACACAATACGATTTACCCAGACAAAGCAAAAAAGTGACCTGTCCAGAATTAAGCCACCTCGCCCTCTTCTTCTAACCCAAATGTGTATCTCTATGGTTACAAACTGCCGACGGACCAGCTTAGACATACTAAATTCCCATCCCTCTATCACCTACATATCACATTCACAAAAATAAATCGGTTCCATCATTTATTTTCAGTTCTACATATCACCCGAAGAGGAGCAGTTGTGCTCCGAAACATGAAAATGTTTGTGCAGTGATACTATGCTTTTATAAACCATTGTAACAACCATTACAATATAAAGCTCTACTCTGTGTCGAGCACTCTTTATAAAAGTAAATGCTTGAAAAGTGGGTTTAAAATCTACGTTGCTCTGTCACTTTCTTACATTATATATATATATATATATATATATATATATATATATATATATATATATACTGTTTAATTAAAAACAGAATATCTACTAAAATACTAGTATGGATTAAAAATAATGTTAAAATATATATATATATATATATATATATATATATATATATATATATATATATATATTACATGACATTTTTACTCAAAAATGAAAAATTAAAAGAAAGTTTCATCCTAGGGTTTAACAAGTTTTAACCTGGGAATTGTGAACATGTATATTAAAAGATGATTAATAGAGGGAAAACAAAATATATGCAAAGAAAACCACAGCCAATGACATTTAAGTCCAGCAAGCAATCTCTTTGTTTGCACAGAGAAGTCTTTCGGGATTTGATTTACAGTGACTCTATGTAGTCCTCCTTATGTAGTCGTGTCCACAACTACATTCATATTTATAAATTACAGAATTAACATGATGAGTGGGGAGGTCATCCTTACAGATGGAAGAAAGAATTGATCGAGTACTAAAAATTACTCGGACATTAGCAGAAAAATAACATTTGCTAATAGACAGCGAAATCTGTCTATTAATGTATTACCCTCTGAATCAAAAAAGGGAAGACGCAAACAAACCGGATATTTTTTAACAGCATGCATCTTAACCCTTAGAAAAGTATTGATGACATCACGAATAACAGAATCAAAAACGTACAAAGGATATTCATTTTTAGAAAGTATCATCTTAATAAAATCCGTTTCACCGCAGAGAAAGGAATCGGAACAAATCTTAAGAGTTCTGTAAGTCAGGGTCTTAATCAAATTAATTTTACGTTGTCGGGGACAGAAAGAGTCGCAACGTGTATATAGTCTCGAAATAGTAGCCTTCATCAATACAGAAGTCAAGACCTTGTCACCGTTCCTATGGACAAGAACATCCAAAAAGGAAAGTCAACAGTTAGACTCTTTTTCTACAGTAAACCTAGGGGAAGAATGGACAGAGTTTAATGATGTGAGAAATAAGTCAGCTTCACCGTCATTATTAAAAAGGCAGAAGGTATCATCCACATAACGATGATACATCAGAGGATAAGAGTAATGAAGACTCGTGAAAATCGACAAAAATATTAGTAAACGAAGGACCCAAAGGCGAACCCATCGCTACACCGTCAATCTGCCGATAAATATTATTATTAAAACTAAATTCGACAGATGAGGTGGCGAAATTCATAAGATCAACAAATACACTCTCAGGAAAATCCAAAGGAGACAACGAGGAACGATCATCACACATCTCAATTGTCTTGAACAAGGAGCATATGTCAAAAGAACACTTGAACACACTACTGGATGAGAAATCACGTATAGATTCCACAAAAGAAAATATAGTAAGTACTATAGTGCAACAACACAGGTTGTAGCACTGTCGAGAGTCAACTTGCGACTTTGTGCTGAGAGGACCCAATCATAGACAGGACGGGTCGTAAAGAGTCACTATACTTATGAATTTTCGATAGCCCATACAAACGGGTACGAATAGACCCAGTGGGCCTAATCAACTCAGAAATTTCAGAAGAAAGTAAACACTCTTGACTCACTTTCACAATTACCTCTGAAACTTAGCTTCAATAGAAGAATTGCAATCATGGGTCTCAAATTGACCTAATTTTAAGAATATATCATTAAGTATATCCTCCTTTGATACATAATCTGAATAGTCCAGTAGCACCATACCAGAAACTTTATCAGGTCTAGTAATAACCGGGTTATAATTATTCTTTAAACTTTTAATAACCCGGCGGTGCTGTCCCCCCCCCCCCCCATTTAGACTCAGAAAAAGAAACTGAAGAGCCAGCAAAAGAATGGGCATAATAATTAAGTTAAGCCTTAAGGTCGCTAAGAAACTCAGCAGAGTGAGGGGCAAGTCTACAAACTTGTGAAAATAAAACCTCAAACTCAGTAAAAATTTTCTCATGGTTCGGCATTGAAAAAGGAATACAAAATTCCAAACCATGAGCCAGAGTACGAGTCTCTATATGGAGAACTAGCAGTATAGCACGGCGTTGATCGGGTGTTAATGAAAGCTTTTTATATATATATATTATCGATTTTCTGCACTATTGTAAGAACTGCAACCTTGAAACTTCTGAATATCGTTTCTTATGTCTTTGTCTATGAGTGTATCAAATTTGATTAAAATCGGACCACTCCTTCTATAACCCGATTTTTTCGATTATCGATTTTCGATATTTATCGGGGGTACCTCGACACAAAACCTAGCTAAGAACACTCGCAGACGCTTATAGTACAACTGTGTAAATTTTCAAGAAAATCGGTTCAGCCGTTTCGGAGTCTATAGGTAACGGACACACACACATACACACATAGAGACAAAGATCCATTTATATATAAGTTTAGATTAGATAATTAAATATAATTCCTTCTCCAGTAGGTTTGTCACTGCATCCAAACTGCTTACGAACCAAATAATTTAATTTAGTCTGAATAGAATCAGACAATTTTTAACACCAAGTTCGTGTGTATAGCCAACTAACCGGGGAAAACGAATTTGATCAAAATAGGAGAGTGTTAACATACACTTCCTCCATTAATTCTTGTAAGTACAATTGAGAAGAAGGATTCTTTCAGAAAAATTTACTATCGAATCCGCCATAAAAATCTTCTCAATTTTTTAGACTTGAATGTAGTCTTGAATTTTTAACCCTAAGCAAAATATGGGAGGGACATATATATATATATATATATATATATATATATATATATATATATATATATATAAAATAATTTTTGGTGGGGATATTTTGAAGATTAACTCTTGTATCATTTCGGTCTGATGAGCCGCAAGAAGTTCATCATTGTGCGGTGAAATATATATTACCCATATAATTGTAGTATATGTAAAAAAATTTCTAATCTCTCTCTCTCTCTCTATATATATATATATATATATATATATATATAGAGAGAGAGAGAGAGAGAGAGAGAGAGCAAGAGGAGCTATTCACAAATAACTATTCATGGATGACGTGGTTTTTGTGGATTTTGACGTCTTTCTGGGATCATTTCCTTGTTAAAATCTGTGAATAAATTTGATAAATCTCGAAAAATAAAAACGCCATATAAAATTTCTTATTTGTATCCATAATGATGAATGCGCTAAAATAATAAAACTTTTTAACATGAAAAATATGAAGTTGTTGTTAAAAATCACCGCAAATATGATTTATCATCTTAGATGGAATTATATATTTTTCCGGCATGTCTCTAATTTCCATTTAGATACATCGTATTCATTTAAAAATTTTCTAGTTGAATTGTTCACCCATATTGCATATGACCCATTATTTACATAATTTAGTTAAAATAAAATTTGTTTTAAATGAATACAACCTTATGAAAATTAAAATTTAGTAGAGTTGAACTCCGTATTATAGATTTGGGGTCGGGGTCACAAGACCCCTGCACCGGCCCTATCTCCCGCCAAAGTACATATATAAAATTCACTATATTTTATCCATAATGTTTATATATATTTATGATAATGATGCCAAGTCAGTATAGAGAGAGCATAATTCCAAAAAGATCTGTTTAATGTAAAATATTCAATCTATATAGAGAACTCAATGGACATACATAGACATATAGATACATACATACATACCTACATACATACATACATATTTTGAAAGGGATATTTTGAAAATCAACTGTTGTACAATTTGGGTCTGACGAGCAGCAATTGTCATTATTGTGCGGTGAAATATGTATTAGCCATTGAAATTGTAGTATATCAAAATTTTTTTCTAAATTATATTACTCTGTTAAATTAAATAAATGAATTTAACATTGAGTTCTTCTGAGTTCGTCTCTATCGGAATTTACCTGGATAATATACCAAGTGTTCTACGTTATACACACACACACACACACACACACACACACACACACATATATATATATATATATATATATATATATATATTGTAACTAAGTTGTTGAACTCGTAGGTTTATTTACCTTTTTGTTCATGCATTTACTTTTATAAAGAGCGCTCGATACAAATGTAAAGCGTTATACTGTAATGGTTGTTACAATGTTTTTAAATTCATAAGGAGAAACCAACCCCAAAACAAAACAACACTTACCAACCCCTAAACCAAACAAGCTAGGCGCCAGCACCACCATCCCTTTCAAGATTAATAGATTAACCTATTATGAACTCTGCCAAAAACAAACACTTAACCCTAAGACCAGTAAAAAGGTCAATGGAACTCAAAATACAGACCAACCCCACCAACAAATAACAAATCCAACACAAATAAACGGTCTTCTCAACTAGATAATTCTCATTTCTAAAAAAAAAAAATCACCTGAGGATGAAGCCAAAACATAATGGGCTGGCTTCGAAACATGAGGATTTTTTTGTATAGTGATACTATGAATTTAAAAACATTGTAACAACCATTACAGCATATATATATATATATCCAAGTGAATTGCTAAAAAACAACCTTATATTTAATATAATTTCATTTTAAACATAGCTATCGAAAATTTATGCCGAAATAGTAAAGGTACCTTGTTTAATGTGTTAAAAATTGCCGCATTGTTGATTTATTTAAGATGGAATGATCTATTTATGACAGGTCTCTAATTTGTAATTAGATACATTGTATTTATTTTCAGTATTTTTTAGTTGAATTGTATACCTATATTGCATATGATCCATTATTGTACATAGTTAGGTAACAATAAAATTTTTATTTTATGTGAATGCTACCTGATGGAATACTACCTGATGGAAAGGATGTGCATTGTGGTACAGTGGATATCGGCTCGGAACGAGAAACCGGGGAGCCGAGTTCGAATTCCAGTTGAATCCATTGTATTCACTTACGTGCAATTACCCTTGGGAAAGGTATTAATCCGTCTCATCCTTCCAGTTATGGGTTAAATAACAGCACAGATTGGGTTCTATAGCCTTCGCTGGCAACCAGTCTACCGCAGAAAGCAATGGCAACCTACTGCAGGATAATCTTCTGTCCAGTCAGTCATGTCTCTTTCGAGACATGATCGCCCAAGCGTGTATCACGTATGGCACTTAACTGACTGACTGACCTGATGGAAACTGAGATGTCGCAGAGTTTTGGAGGCGTATCATAGATTCGAGGATTGCAATGAGACCCTTACAAGGGCTCTGGGTAGATAGTTGCATTTGAACAGCTAAAAACTACTAAGTGTATGCAATGAGCAACAAGAAACATTTTCTCAACGAAGAAATGATTTGGAAATCTTTTAAGTTAGAATTCCTAAGTAAATATTATGAGCCCTGTGTAAATTTTATCTTTATTCACACTTAAACCGATATTTTAGACATACTGAAGATTTCGTACGGCTATGAAGGGTACAAATATTCTGAAACCAGTTCCTTCTCCTCAACTTTCTCCTTTCAAATCGATGTCACTTTGTCATCAGACACAGTCAAGCCCAACCCTTTCAACCGGCGCCTACACTACACTCACACCTACACACCAATTCGTCCCGAGGCACTCGGGCTGAAGAATTGACTGGAACTATTGACCAATTACTGTATATCGCAAATGTTCCGTATGGACACAGCTAGCTCGAGTCGCATTATAATTACCCGTTGAACGAAGAATGTCCCATGCTGCTCGCACGCAAATATCCCACTTTGTCTCTACCTTTGTGTGGGTATAGTCGCAAATTTCCTTTAATGTTACCGACAGATTTTATTATGAGGTCTCTACGTACGCTCATGGTGACGAGAAAATACGTCAAATGTCATTGAAAAAAATAAAAATAAATGTGAGAATTTTTTTTTCACCCTACGAAAAGGTACTAAAGTTACTAAGATCGAAAGGGTTATTGATCTTAAAAGAACATGAGAAAAATTAAGAAAAAACATTAAAATTCTACACGAACTTTGTCAAAAGAACTTTTGTCTCCGCTCTTCGGGCGGAGACAAAACTAGACAAGGCTATGCCGAAGGGTAGGGTCACTTATGGGAAAAAGGTGATATTCTAAGCGCAGGTTAGAATAGGCAAAAGGCCAAAAGTATGAGGCAACCAGTGAGGATCGAACTCACTACTCAAAACGATTCTAGCGAGACAACATTGCTAATCATTACACTACGTTGAGGTGCACATATTCTAAGTGCGGCTTAGATTAGGCACAAGGCCAAAAGTAATGGGCTCCCAGTGAGGACCGAACACAGTACTCAATTATAACGATTCTAGCAAGACAAGCTTGTTAACTATTACACCATGTAAGAATAAATCGCTTCATGCGGGTTCTGGAGAATTTTTGCCCGAGTTTACGTGCTCGGAATACTTACATAAAAATCGGTTTTGAGCGATATCCCGCTTCTGTGGGCAGGTCTTGATAGCAACTAGGTTCCACCCTTTTATTGTGAAGCCAATAAATTGTAAACGCAAATTCTACTCCCTCAGTTTCTTTTTTCGCATTTCCCGCCTGTGGAATTCTCTTCCGCATACTTGCTTTCCTGACAGTTACAATCTCCAAGAATTTAAATGTAAAGTCAATAGTCATCTCCTGTCTCACTAACTTACATCCTCTCTCTCATGCTTTTCTACATCCACCCCACTCTCATCAGTACTCTCTTCCCTCTCCTACTCTCTTCTTGACACCCCCTGCAACCTCTCACTCCTCATAACATACCTCCTCGTTCACCCCACTCTCATCAGTACTCTCTTCTCTCTTTTACTCTCTTCAAGACACCCTCTGCAACCTCTCACTCCTCATAACATTCCTCCTCGTCCACCCAACTCTCATCAGTACTCTCTTCTCTCTCTTACTCTCTTCAAGACACCCCCTGCAACCTCTTACTCCTCATAACATTCCTCCTCGTTCACCCAACTCTCATCAGTACTCTCTTCTCTCTTACTCTCTTCAAGACACCCTCTGCAACCTCTTACTCCTCATAACATTCCTCCTCGTCCACCCAACTCTCATCAGTACTCTCTTCTCTCTCTTACTCTCTTCAAGACACCCTCTGCAACCTCTTACTCCTCATAACATTCCTCCTCGTCCACCCAACTCTCATCAGTACTCTCTTCTCTCTTACTCTCTTCAAGACACCCCCTGCAACCTCTTACTCTTCATAACATTACTCCTCGTTCACCCCACTCTCATCAGTACTCTCTTCTCTCTACTACTCTCTTTCTGACACCCCCTGAAACCTCTCACTTCTCAACATTCCTCCTATTTAACCCCCTGCACAACAGTGGCAGTAAAATGCTTTACTTGGGGTGACACGATTAAAAAGAAATATCCAGGACAATAAAAAAAACGGGTTATAGAAGGAGTGGTCCGATCTTAATCAAATTTGATGCACTCATGGACAAAGACATAAGAAATGATATTCAGAAGTTTCAAGGTTGCAGTTCTTACAATAATACAGAAAATCGATTATATATATATATATAAATAAAAGAACATAAATTAAGAAGACAGGTGATAACAAATGACACTGCATTTGCGGTTTTGAACATCAAAAATTGTCTAAAACAAACCGGGAGAGACTTTCACCGGCGAGAAGCATAAGAGAATTAATTATTAGCATAGAACTTTCTCGCCAATAAATTCATAAGTTCAAGATACCAAAGAGAATATCCTAGGTATGATGATAAACTATATCTAGTAGTAAGGCATCTGATCGGGTGATTAGAGGTTTAAAGAGCGTTGAACCACCTGTTAATTGCTGCTGTTTCCAGGTCAACTCTGATCCCGAGTGGTAGCACCTGATAGGGTCCAAGCTATGGGCAAACAGTGAACACAAATAAATAAAAACAGAACACTGTGAATGCGTATAAAAACATTTTATAGTGAAATGGCCAACAATAAATTTTATGTCAAATAAACTAACAATTTTAAAGCAAAATAGCCAACAAGACATTTTTATAGTAAAATGACCAGCTATATATTTTATAGCAAAATTACCAACAAGACATTTTTTAGCGAAATTACCACAATAAAATTTTAAAGCAAAATGACCAACAATACATTTTTATAGTAAAAATGACCAACAATAAATTTTGTAGTAAAATGACCAAAAATACATTCTTGTAGTAAAATGACCAACATGACATTTAGTAGCAAAATGACCAAGAACACATTTTATATCAAATTGACAACCAATACATTTTATAGCAAAATGACCAACAATACATTTTTAAAGCAAAATGACCAACAATACATTTTTAAAGCAAAATGACCAACAATACATTTTTAAAGCAAAATGACCAACAATACAATTTTAAAGCAAAATGACCAACAATAGATTTTACCTGAAGTTGAAAACATACAGTTACGTTCAAAATATATTTAGTTGAAGCCATAAAATTGTATAGAAAATATTTAGATTTCGGCATTAAATAGCCCATAAAGGTGTTTATATGCCATTATAGAAAAACCAACCAACCAAAGAAGGAAGCCAATCAGAACAATTATCATGAAAATTGTTATAGAAAAGGCACAAGGAAGCTTATTTACAGTGGTGGGAAAGGGATTGAAGCCTAGATGCCAGATCAGGACCAATAACATTGCAGATTTTTGTATTTTATCTAGAACTTTTAAATACATGGCAGAAGCACCTGACCAGACCTCTCAACAATATTCAGTGTGTAGACTAATGAAACATTAAAGAAGAAAATCCTAATGTATTAAGACCTTGAATAAGTTCTTGCTGAATTTTAACAGATGGTGTCCCCAGAATTGCGTGCATATAGTTTCAGATGGTAACGCTTCAATAAGGAAGCATTATAAGCAAGCTTGAAATTAAGCGCAAGTCATTTCGCCGAATAGTGTCAAACATGTCAGATTTTGTACTAAAGAGAGAGTATTTGAAGGGAATTTTACTGCACTACTTTATTCAAAAGAAATCTGCAGCTGAAGTACACAGAAATCTTGTTCGGCGTTACGGCGTCCATGATCAGCCGGAAACAACATGAAGAGATTTGTTTAGACGTTTCAAAAATAATGATTTTTAGATAGATAGATAGATAGATAGATATGAACCGAATGGGATAGATAGATAGATAGATAGATAGATAGATAGATAGATAGATAGATAGATAAAGAACGCTCTGGCACAACGAAAAAGTTTGAAGACGAAGTATTGGTTGCATTACTTCATGAAAACTCATATCAAGCGCATGCTGAATTTGCAGAATCATTTTGATCACAAAACAGTTTCGAAACGTTTGAAAGCATCAGGAATGATTCAAAAGCAAGAACATTAGGTGCCGTACGAGTTGAAGCCAAGAGACGTCGAACGGCGTCTTCTCACGTGTGAACAGCTGCTTCAACGGCAGGAAAGGAAAGGGTTCTTGCATCGTATGAAAAATTTACTGGCGATGAAAACTGGATTCACTAGGATAACCCTAAGTGTAGAGAATGGTAGATAAGCCCGGCCATGCATCAACGTCGGTGACGAAGCCGAATATTCATGGTTCGAATCTTCTGCTCTGCATTTAGTGGGATCAGCTGGGTGTAGTTTATTATGAGCTACTCACACCGACCGAAACCATCACGGGAGATCGCTATCGACTACGATTGATTCGTTTAAGCCGAGCATTGAAGAAAAAACGGCCGCTGTACGACCAGAGGTACGACAAAGTGATTTTGCAACATGACATCTCTAGGCCTCATTTTGCAAAACCTACTTGGAAACGCTTAAATGGGAAGTCCTAGCCCACCCGCCGTAATCACCAGAAATTGCCCCGTCCGATCGATGCCTGGCTGAGTAGCACTTTCAATCTTTTAAAGAATCCAAAAAATGGGTCGACTCATGGTTAGCCTCAAAAGACGTGTTGTTTTTCTGACGTAGAATTCAACTGTTGTCAGGGAGATGGGAAAAGTAGTGGCTAGCGATGGACAATACTTTCAGTAGATAGATAGATAGATAGATAGATAGATAGATAGATAGATAGATAGATATGAACCGAATGGGATAGATAGATAGATAGATAGATAGATAGATAGATAGATAGATAGATAGATAGATAGATAATTGTGCAAATGAACTAAGACAAAACGAATGATGTCTTAAGAAGATCTTTCACACTTTCCCTGATCACATATACGTTGTCTCTTGGTGTTTTCCTCTTCCGACCACATTTTCCTTAACTGATGGATCTTGTTTTTCTCTGCCTTGATGACGCGACTGACAGTTGAAATGTTGACATTTACAATATCCGTGATCTGTCTGTAAAATTTGCCAGTGTGTTCGTGCAGCGTTACATCGCTTCCTTGGTGTAACGTCAATCGCATACGATGGTCGCAGGGTAACTAATCGACAGTCGAGACAATAGTGTCTGGGCGTGAGAAAAATCTGATGTAATCACGGATGACGTACTATTTTTCATGGCCAAACAAATTTCACCATACACGCCGAAAATAGATTCATATTATTGCACACCACTTCAAAATACTTAATTTAAGGAAAAAATGAAAATCGATTACACCCTGTCACTCCTGTGGGTTTAAAACAGACTGTATGGTGAAAGAAAGGAAACTGAAGCAGTTGTTTAAATTAATTTGCACAATAGTGTTTTAATCTTCTGGTCTTTTCGAAGGCTGTTACTTTGTGAACTACTCCTTTCCAATTGTTTTTTTCTACATTTTCTGTCTCCCAATTGACGGGAATGATGAATCCACATTGAATACTGTTGCCAAATCTGGTCGGATATTCCTGCTATTCATCTCGAGATTTAGAAAATTTTTTCATCTGACGAGCTTTTTTCTCTGGTGTTCCGACCACGTGAATTTAAGCGTGTTACTAGATTGTCATTTCGGTCCCACCCTTTTAGAGTTGAAACAGTTAAATATAACAGTTTCTTTTCTCGCACTTCCAGCCTGTGGAACTCCCTTCCGTTTACTTGCTTCCCTGATAGCAACAATCTCTAAAAATTTAAATGCAACGTCAGTTGCCATCTTCTATCTTCATGAATGCCGTTCATCTTTTATCCTTTCTTCAATACCCACTGTACCCAGTCTTTTCACTCATTTTCCGCCTGTGGAAAACCATGCATTTAAAATTTTGGAGATTCTTGCTATCAGGGAAACAAGTAAACAAAAGGGAGTTCCACAGGCGGGAATTGAGAGAAAAGACTGGGTACAGTGGGTATTGAAGAAAGGATAAAAGATGAACGGGATTCATGAAGATAGAAGATGACAATTGACGTTGTATTTAATTTTTGGAGATTGAAGCTATCAGGGAAGCAAGTAAACGGAGAAGAGTTCCACAGGTGGGAATTGAGAGAAAAGACCTTACTGTCCTACATACACTTAAGCAGACAAGCGTTTCTACAAAAACATATAATATTGTACACTTTACCATCCAAAATATTTCACACAGATGCATTTAAAATTAATACACCTGACACATATCTGACGAATATGAACCCCAAATCACAACAAACCAGAAACCAGTCTCATTGTTATTTTTTTCTGTTTTTGAAAAAGCATTATATAAGTGAAATATGTTAGATTAAGATATGTTTTCTACTTTTTTTTTTTTTTTTTGATATCACCCCAAGCAAGGCTGTAACGCCACTGATGTGCAGGGGGCTACGTAATAGTGAAAAGATTGGAAAAAAGAAAACCGGAAACCACATCCTAAACAAGAAAACAAGGGATGAGCCTCTTCACCAGTTCAATAGACGTGGGTGGAGTGTGAACAGGGCGATAGTTTAGTCTATCTACTCCAATTAAAAAAAGAAAAAAAAGTAAAAGGAGTGAAAAGATTGGAAAAGAGAAAGCCGGAAACCACATCCTAAACAAGGAACAAGGGATGAGCCTCTTAACCTGTTCAATAGACGTGGGTGGAGGGTGAACCGGGCGATAAATAGATCTATCTACTCCAATTAAGATAGATTTATCTACTCCAATTAGATAGATCTATCTACTCCAATTGATAGATCTATCTACTACTTGTACTTTTTTCTTTATTCTGTTATAATCCGATACTTTTAATACTTCAACAGTTATCTTTAGTGGAAAGCCGTGTTTGAAATAGACACCTTGTTTTTATTTTAAACAATGCTTATTACGTCTGCCGGCCTGCGAACCCGAAAAATCTCAGCACATTTTCTTTAAGATTTCTTCAGTGAAGTTTTCCCCACACTTTAATCCATAGTTTGGAGAGAATAAATGAATTCCAGGGTGAAAGCGAATGTTACAGGAACACGAGAAACGCTAAAGTTCTATCAAGGGGTCAGTCAGTCAAGTGCCATACGTGATACACGCTTGGGCGATCATGTCTCGAAAGAGACATGACTGACTGGGCAGAAGATTTTCCCGCAGTAGGTTGCCATTGCTTTCTGCGGTAGACTGGTTGCAGACTAAGGCTATAGAACCCAATCTGTCCTACTATTTAACCCATAACTGGAAGGATGAGACGGATTAATACCTTTCCCAAGGGTATTTGCGCGTAAGTGAATACAATGGATTCAACTGGAATTCGAACTCGGCTCCCCGGTTTCTCGTTCCGAGCCGATATCCACTGTACCACAAAACCTACCTCTAAAAATCTGAATTAACATTAAGATTTTTTGGTCAGGCCGAGAAATGTGCCGTTGCAAAAAAAAAAAAAATGTAGTGAACAATTTCAGTCGAAGTTTTAATATCGTTTGTAAGTTCGATGATCCTATAGGTAACCTGAATAAATATTTATAAATATATTTTATTATCGTTTGGGCATTAGTGAGTATCGGGAAGGAAGGTGGTATAGGTTTCTCAGGTTATTCATTCGAACTTAGAGTCGCTTGCAAAGTATAAGATATTTGTATATATATATATATATATATTGTGCGTGTGTGCGTGTGTGCGTGTGTGTGTGTGTGTGTGTGTGTGTGGTTTCAAGTATGCGTGTATATGTGTTTGTGTGTGAGTGTGTATGTGTGCGCGTTTGTGCGTGTGAGGCCTTTCCTTTGTGTAGCTGTCAACAATAGCGACGACACACAACAAAGCATTTCTAGAAAGTAGTCATCAATGAGACCGAAAGGTCTATTCAATTGTTCAACTGTTTGTCCGTCAAACAGACCTCTCGATTCAACCAACCAATTGATAAAAATACGATGACGGCCAAGAAATATGGTTTGTCATAACGTATATATATATATATATATATATATCAATGAAAACCAATGCTTCCCAACCCCCTTCATTTACCTAAACTAACCTCTGGGTTTAGAAACTTTCCTCATTCTCTGTTTATAAGTGGAATGCATGCCTTAAAATGGCATGTTGAAAATGGCTCTTTCTCTGAATTTACAGATATATATATATATATATATATATATATATATATATATATATATATAAATTTGTGTATTTAGGGAATTAAATTGCCTAAGTCTTCTTTTAGACATATCAAATTAAATAAATTGCAAACATTGTGTCTGCTTATTTTTAATAAAATCCGTTCATACTCAAGGATAATCTTTCGCGTATTATAATTGAAAGATGTCAGAAATGAGTTGTTACGTTGACAGATGTTATTATCATTCATTTCTCAATGTACCCAAGAACTTTCTATCTCTTTCCGAGATCATCTTCAGAGGTGTGAGTTATAGCAGCAAAATAACCGCAAAACTGTAAAAATTACGCGAAAGATTATCCGTGAGTATGAACAAATTTTATTAAAAATAAGCAGACACAATGTTTGCAATTTATTTTGTCTGATATATATATATATATATATATATATATATATCCAGGTGAAGAGAACCAACAGTTTTAGAATTCCGGGTTCTCCGTCATTTTTTTAAAAAAACTGCTCAATACAACATATATTGTAGAGCATAATATTATTATAATTACATTTGTTTTTTATTTAAAATTAATATAGTTTACATTGCGACACTGAAATGTCAATGCTTCGAGATTTTATCCCGTCATCAGGTCATTGCTGTGCAAATGATTTTCATTTGACTATAAAAAAGAATACGTTTGTTATTTAAAGAGTTTATATGGATGTGGGAAAACAGATAAATTTATGAGTGTGTTTAATTTAACTAATCAGAATGAAGTTCAACTTTTAAATTTCAAAATATAGATTATATTTTGGGGGAATACAGGATTTCTTCTTGCCGTCTAACATATATTGCCAACTACAAGGGACAATGAATACCTATTATGCCTAACCATGAGCCGTTCCAAGCTTTGTATTTTAGCTTTAATTTCTGGTGAAAATAAAAACAAAAATTGTCCAACCTTTGGATATTTTTTTTTATTAATCTAAGCTTTCGACTCACATGAGCCATCTTTAGAGTCGTTATATGGTTACATAAATATATGCAACATACAAGATGATATTGTTACAATAGAAGATTGCAATGGTGAATATCTTTATATTTTCATATAACCACACTGAAAATGGCTCATGTGAGCCGAAAGCTTAGATCAATAAAAAAATATATCCAAAGGTTGGACAAATGTCTTTATTTTCACCAGGAATAAAGGCTAAAGTATTGCATTTAGAACGGCTCATGATTAAACATAATAGACGTTCATTGTTGTATTTTGAAATATATGTTTAAATAATGATCTACTGCTTCAGTACACTAAATTCAAGTTATATATATATATGTTTATGATTTTTCTATATTTATCTTTTTCTTTAGTGTTTTTTTTTTTTTTGAATGGGCGAAGAAATGTTTTTCGTAGATTACCGTTACAAATATCTATTCTCGATATGGGCACGTGAGTGTCTGGATGTGATTCTTTTCGGGATGATTTTGAATATTAACTGTTGTATCATTTGGGTCTGACGAGCAGCAGGTTTGCTGCAAAATACGTATTACCCATGAAACTGTAGAACATCTAATATATTTTTCTAGATTATATAACTCTGTTAAATTAAATAAATATATTTAACATTGAGTTCTTTTGGGTTCGTCTCTATTTGAGTTTACCTGATTTAAATACCAAATATCTTACGTATATATATATATATATATATATATATATATATATATATATATATATATATATATTAAAAACAGAAATAGGGGTTGTTCCAACGAGAGAAATTGGTACAGAAGAAAAAAGTGCGAGAAGCCGTAAACGTTTTATATAAAGTGTAGATTTATTGTTGCTATTATTATTAATATTACTTGATTTTTGTATGATATATTAAGTGCCCATATGGTACTTGTGTCGCTACACGTGTTTTGCGTCTAAAGTTGACTCTCTTCACGCGAATAAACTTGTGATTTCACATATCGAAATCCGTTTGTTTTTCTGATGGCCAAAATATCGTGTATAAACAGATAAGTCAAGTGGCGGGCAGGTCAGACAATTTATATGCGTGCGTTAAATTTTTTCCGTCACCTTCGTTGGCTATAAATTTTTTTTCACTGACTTGCGAAATTTGATTTCGTTTTTATAGTTGAAAATTGTTTTCAGCGATTTTGATTCAATTCTACTCCACTACTTCACGCACTTTTTCTCATATATATATATATATATATATATATATATATGTGTGTGTGTGTGTGTGTGTGTGTGTGTGCTTTAATGCAAAGAATTTGTCACTTAAACTGAGCAGGTTCATGCTTACTTCGAAGTTTCATGAAAACACCGTTTTAATGTTTCACTCATCGAAGCTGATTTTTTCTTTTGCTCCAAGTTGGTATGAACCTGCCCAGTTAAAGTGGCAATTTTTGTATTAAACCTATCAACGCTTTATCAATAGCGATAACCTGCTTACCAAAACACCTTTTATCAGTAAAACTAATCCAACAATCTTGGCGCTAAACGTTATCAAAACTCAAAACTCTCTCCTTTCTCTCTCTCTCTCTCTCTCTCTCTGTCTCTCTCTTTATATATATCATGGCCTTCCACATATCTCTATCCCTTGTACTTCTTAATATTCTTTCTCGTTATTCTTCCTAAACCCTGCTCTGGCATTCATTTCTTCAAACCTATCAAGTATGCTATGCATTGCTTTTCTTTGTCTCTTTTCCCTCTATATGCCCTGTGAGTATTAGATTCTCCAAGCCTTCCTTCCTTCCTTATTACATGTCTCAAAACCTTAAGCTGTCTTTTCCTGGTGTTAACTATAAGTTTCCTTTTCGTTTCCTTCCTCTCCAAAACCTCGTCTCTGCTAACATATTCCATGGTATCCTCATCATCCTTCTGTAGAACCACATTTTGTCTTTGTTTCCAACAAAATATTCACGTCTCCAAATATTCTACACAATTTATGGAATGCATCCTTGGTCATGCCAATACACCTTCGGATATTAGTGTTGCACTTTTCATTCACTTTCCAGGTACCTACCTGATTTTAGTATTCCTGACTTGTAGTTGATATTTTGGTCTCCTCTTTTTGCTGATGACCGACCATGCATTGGATTTTCTTGTAATTTATGTTTATTTTTTTCTCCCGCTTTCTTTTGTTACCTTCGTATAAAGTCCTGCAATATAAGCGACATTTACTTAACAGTTTCAACTGAAATGATTATTGGTGTCACGATTCTTTCCACTGCTACAAAGAACCACTTATGAAAGCACTAGCAGTATGGCCCGGAGTTACTCGGGTGTAATGAAAGCTTTAAAGCTAATCCATGGTCCTAGAGCTCAGACACTTTGGACGTTGGCACGAAAGATTAAAAAGCAATAGTTGTTTCCAGTTAAAGCGAAACCGTAGACTGAAAGAAAAATGAATGGATGTAAGTCAAATTTTGATTTCCTGATATCGATATCAAATAAGTTTTTTTCGTCGTAAACTGAATTTTGAAGGTTAAATAAGTCCTTTGAGTGTAAATGGTATCATGGCTGAGACTAAGAACTGCAATTATACCTACTTAGAGCCAAACCCGAAGCAAAAACTAAAATAAAACGGCTGAAAAAATACAGACATACAGACTGAAAAAATACAGACAAACACACACAAACATCTTGCCTTTTATATATATATATATATATATTATCGATTTACTGCACTATTCTAAGAACTGCAACCTTGAATCTTCTAAATATCGTTTCTTATGTTTTTGTCTATGAGTGTATCAAATTTGATTAAAATCGGACCACTCCTTTTATAACCAGATGTTTTCGATTATCGATTTTCGATATTTATCGGGGGTACCTCAACACAAAACCTAGATAAGAACACTCGCAGACGCTTATAATACAACTGTGTCAATTTTCAAAAAAATCGGTTCAGCCATTTCGGAGTCTATAGGTAACGGACACACACACACACAGACACACACACAGACAAAGTTCCATTTATAAATAAATTTAGATTCGACTGTTTATTAAACTTGAAAGAAAATAGATTTTTTGCAGAGAATGCAGAATCATGTTTTGTTAATAAAGGAAGTGTTTGGTGTTATAGAATCTGGCAGAATTAGATTCCATCCACAATGTTGGTATTTCAAAGAATCCACAAGGAATGGAAGAAATATTGAAGTAGAAAAGATTCGCTACATTCTTGTAGTTTATGTTTAGTCCTTTCTTTTGGTTTTCTTTAGCTACTTTTTGTAGAAAGTCTTGTAGTTTCCTTTCAGTGTCTGTTATCAACATCTGTGTATCTTCTGTGGAGGTATCTACTTCGATTTCACCTAAAAAGATTTTCAGCTTATGTTCCGATCCAATATTTTAAACTGATAACGAGTTTCAAATACTTAGATACAAAGGACATCAACAAGAATATAAATAGCTATAGCTATTACTCATGATGCAACTGAGAGCTTACTGCTTCCTGTTAGTTAATGACACTACATGACAATGGCGATATCAAAAGAACCGAATTATCAATTATCGCATGATAATTACGAGTACACAAGCGTGGCTTAGGGGTCTAGAAGCTAAAGCTACTTAAAAAAAACTGAAAGAATTGAAATCAGAAGAGAAAATCAGAAACAGTTGCATATTTCTGAATGTTGATTTTTAAATCAAGGAAACATTTAAAAGGCTTGCGCAACTTCATTGTCCAATTTCTGACTCCTTTTCTAAGTACAAAAGAAAAAATAAATTTTATTTAGTATTTTTTAAACTTATACCTGAAATGATTACTTGTGTCACGATTCTAACGAATGCTACAAAGACCCACTTATGAAAGAAGGAAATTACTAGAAAGTAATTGAAACTCATCTGAAGCGAGCTGAATGTGCAATGCTTTCTACGGCATATGACTTCATTGAATTTCTTTTGATGTGTTCCTCTCGAATTTATATTTAAATTTGGGATCATCAGTAGAGAATGTGCACCGTTTCGGGGCCTTCCTTTCAACAGTTTCACTTACACACCGGCCCCACTCACTGATATGAGGTCCCATTATAACGATATACACTTATAAAAGCATTCGACTGCTTGTTAAGCTTTAAAGAAAATATACTTTTGTGGAGAATGCAGAATCATATTTTGTGTTTGGCCTTATAGAATCTGGCAGAATTAGATTCCATCCACAATGTTTGTATTTCAAAGAATCCACAAGGAATGGAAGAAATATTGAAGTAGAAAAAATTCGTTATATTCAAGAGAGGAATTATGTAATCAGTATTGTGATCGGATATTCAAAAGATCAAACGTGAAAAGATTAAGGCGGACCTGAAGGAGACTACCACCACCTTTAAATTTGTTGTTTTTCTGTTTTTTTTTGTTTTCTTTTTGTTTTGTTTTTTACTTTTTCAACGCAGTCTTATCGATCATTACATAAAGTTTTCGATTATTAAAAAAAATTAGAAAAAACTTCAATATTTAAACAATTTGGTGGGGGGGCTCAGTTTCTCATACAACGTTATAGTAAATTGATCCTCCATTTTGAAATCACTTGTGTTGTGGTGGCTTTTTTTTTTTTTTTTTGGACGAGTTTTTACTCTTGTTTTTGTCTTTTTCAAGTTTTCTTCAGTTCTTACGTTGACATCTTCCTCGGAAACTCCAAGAATGTCTTTATTCAAAACTTTCGCAAAGGATTCAGTTGTTGAATATGCGCAAGCTAAAAAGTTAATTGCTCAGGATCGATTTACTATAAGGTTGTATGAAAAACTGAGCCCCCCGCCTGAAATTGTTTAAATATTGATATTTTTTTTAATTTTCATTGTCAGTCAGAAAGTTTAGGGCTTAATCGATAAGGTTGCACTGGAAAAGGTAAAAAAAAAATTGATAATCAACAAATTTACAGGTGGTTATAATGTCGTACCGGCGAGTTGTTCCAAAATGGAGGATCGATTTACTGTAACGTTGTATGAAAAACAGAGCCCCACCCCCTAAAATTGTTTAAATATTGAAATTTTTCCAATCTTTTTTTTTTTTTTTTTTTTGTCAGTCGGGGAGTTTAGGATGTAATCGATAAGATTGCACTGAAACATAGTAAAAAAAAAAAAAAAAATGAAAAACAACAAATTTAAAGATGGTGGTAGTCTCCTTCAGGTCCGCCGATTAAGGAAAGACAATTGACATAAAACAGGTGAAAACCTGAAAGTATAAGTTTTATTTTAAAATATTCTTCTAAAATCAGATAATCGGAGCTTGTGTGGGAGAATATTTAGCCTTGTGTCGCACTTTATAGTAAAATATCTACAGAGTGATTGAAAAGTAACTACCTTTTTTATGTATGATGGTCTTTCTCGTCTTGTAAAAATTATCGTTAATTTATTATGCATAAAATAGGATTTACTTGGATTTACACTGAGACTAAAACAGTTCCATATTTCTTGATGTTTATTTTTAAAACAGAAAAATACTCAAAAAGTTTCCACAATTTCCTTGTACAATTTCTGGCTTTTTTTAAATATTAAAAAAATACTATTATTTTTAAGCAATATTTTAATATTCATTGCCATAGGAAATTTTCATTTGTTTGTTTAGGTTTGGCATAAGGTAAACACCTGCAGAGGATTCAGTGTGGTTCGACGTTACTATTGAACAATTTGCGAAACAATCAGGATAAATAATTTTCTATGGTTGACGCCCTTTCTATTTTTATGGTAAACCGAGCATTCTCAAACATTTCGTTGTGTGACCGTCGAGCCAGTTCAACTTGATCAACAAGTGAAAACCACTTTCTGCCGGCATTATAAAAGTTCTTTTATATTTTGCTACAAACAGGACTTTCCTTTTACAACAATATTTAAATGACTGGTGCGTTTTGATGCCTCGGATCAATGGTTTTTTAACCTTTTCTTCTCTCGATATTAAAATTACACTGGGAATTAGGGCAAGTCATTTTAAAACTCTGACATTGCGCTTAATTTGAAAGTTAACGTCATAAACAACAACTTTCTTCCAAGTCTTCAATGTTTTGTGAAGAAACCAGTTTTAAAACTAAGTTTAGGTTCAAAATCGCAGCGTTGCAATTTTATTCCGGTAATCAGTGAAAGCCTTATTTGCAAATTGTATATGGACAAGATGCATGGCACAAGGACATTTTTGCTAAATCATTGTGCCATCAAATAAAACTTTCATTTACTTCAAAGGGAAGTTATACTGAACAATTTAGCAATACTAAGATGTAATATTTTATAAAATGTGTGATTTTCAATAAACAATGTAAATTGAAAATATTTTGTCTTTTAATTTGTGCCCAGCAGTATCAGAGTGTTATATTACATAGAAAAATGCGCGCATGAAAAGTAATACTCTTAAGATTATTTTAAATCTGGAAAAGAACAGGACAAGTTATTAAACCTAGAAAAGTAAAGGACAAGATATTCTAGTGAAGTAAGAAATAAGAAATTTCTTACTTAAAATATTGCAGCTAATTTGAATGCAATATTTTAAGTAAGAAATTTATTATTCCTTACCTCACTAGAACATCTTGTCCTTTACTTTTCCAGATTTGATAACTTATCCTGTTCTTTTCCAGGTTTAATATAATTTTAAGAATATTATTTTTCATATGCGAAATTTTCCATGTAATGCATGGTTTTTCCAGGTATTGCTATTAATTTAATATTTTCTTTATATTATAAAGAATAAGATTTATTATTAGAAGTGTTAGTCACTCACTCACATGTATTTACGTAGTTAGTCTCCCTTTTCAGACTCCATATATTTTGATGTAACTTTTTTCTACTGAACCAAAATTCAAAAATGTTTTTTCAAAATATACCTAAGGTGTCTTATCTAACTCTGGAATCTATTTAAAATTTACTGAGAACTGAATTAGTAGTGTAGCTTGAAAGCTTCCTAGATTCACTAAATGTCGGAATAAAAGATATATAAAATATACTAAACCACTGCCGTGGTACACTTTTATCTATTTCTTTTTTTAATTATCATTGAACAAATCTTATTGTGTAGGCTTTTTCTTGTAATCTTTTACAATTTATTTTTATTTTCTATTTATGGAATACGGTAAAAACTAGCATATTTTGCTTGTGGGGATTCATCATTAGAATTTTTGTTTTAATAATTTCCATTCAACATATCTAATAAAAAAGATATCAACTTTATTTGGATTTATTCTTGAAATAATAAAATTTTGAAATTAGTTTGTGAGCAGAAACCTGCAGAAATTAAGTCTTACCGTACATTTTTTATACAACGTGTGCCTTGTGGCGCAGTGGATATCAGCTTGGAACGAGAAATCGGGGGAGCCGAGTTCGAATTCCAGTTGAATTCCTTGCATTCACTTACGCACAAATACCCTTGGGAAAGGTATTAACCCGTCTCTTCCTTCCAGTTATGGGTTAAATAACAGCACAGATTGGGTTCTATAGCCTTGGCTAGCAACCAGTCTACCGCAGAAAGCAATGGCAACCTACTGCGGGATAATCTTCTGACCAGTCTGCGGGATAATCTTCTGCCCAGTCTTTCGAGACATGATCGCCCAAGCGTGTATCACGTATGGCACTTAACTGACTGAAATGCTCAAAAATAGGTAAAACTGATTAATCTATTTCTTGTGACAATACTTAGAACATTAAAATGCGGCTTTGGCACCGAGTGCAATCTTGAATCTGTATAAAGTCAAATGAGATATAAAGAAAGGAGTTAGAAATTCGTCAAACATGAGAAATACGTTCAAGAGGGAACAGCCGATTGTCGATGACCGTGCTGAACTAGCACAAAAAAAAAAAAAAAAAAATGTCAGAATTTGTTTTGTAGGGATTTTGGCCCCGCACCCATGTCTGCAGCTATATCTGTGAGGGTCGGTCTACTTTTGTTTCATGACAACAAAATAGCAGAGAAGTACAAAATTTCTTTTAAAAAAAATAAACGCAAATATCTTAATAATTCAACATAGTCTTTTCTTTTCTCTATCGTTGTACGAGGGTGATTCAAAATGTAAGGTTAGTTTTCGTCAGTTATAATAAATTCAATAGTAGACGCATAGAAAAGTCACAGGATTTTAAATCTATCCACTTCCCAAGATTCTTTCCTTCTCATGTAGTGTCGTTTCATTATTAACGAGTGATCCCAGGCCGTCAAAAATGACGGCAAAATCTTTATATCGCTACGCCGTTTAAAATGACGACAACCTATATATTAATGTACTTATTATTGAGTATCTCCTCTGAAGACATACGAAAAAAATAAATAAATAAAAATAAAAAATAATCCAAATTGTATATTTGGACAGCAAACTCTTTTTTATGCAGGTTTCATATATTCTGTTACACATAAAATAACATTCATCCTTGAAAATGCCTAAAAGTATATCCGAAAGCACTCAAATAAACAAAACATCTAGACAATTGTTATATAATTTATGTCCCCAAAGAAAAAGTTCATAAGATCACATGAAAAACTACATAAACATTTAACCACCACACCTTGTCTCTCATTTTAAATGAAACCTGCATATATATATATAACAGTAGCTTCCCTGGCAAGTACGCATCGCTCATTCACTAATGAATTAGAGCACTCTGGCTATTGGGCGTGTATAATGATAATATTCATGCTAAAAAGTCTGCCTTCGTATACCGTGCGACCATGGCTCAGAAGTAGAATCGCCGACTGACGCCACTTCGGCCGGGTTTCAATCCTGGGTTAAAAGCAATCATGACCGCGCTCATGAGCTGTGATACAGCGAAACAGATCTGTCTGCGGATGACTATATATAAGGAGAAGTCGTGAACGTTTTTTTAAAGTGTAAATTTAGTGTTGCTATTATTATAATTATAACTTGCTTTTTGTATGATACATTAAGTGTCCATAATGGTATTTGTGTCGCTACACGTGTTTCGACTCTAGAGTTGGCTCTCTTCAGTCGAATAAACTTGTAACTTCACATGTCGAGATCCGTTTGCTTTTCTGATGGCCAAAGTATCGTGTATAAATAAGTAATGTATAAGGGATAAGTAGGTTAAAATGTTCATATGCTTGTGTGCATTTTTGTTTTTTTTTTAAATTAAATTTCTCCTGTCGCCTTCCTTTACCGTATTTGTTTTCACTGGCTTGAGAAATTTGATCTATTCTACTCTACGGGTCATCTTTTTGTTGTTTTTTGGGATAGTATTTGAATTTAGTGTGTGTGTGTGTGTGTGTGTGTGTGTGTGTGTTTATCGCGTTTGAATTTCGTGTGTCTGTGTGTGTGCCTTAGGTTTATTATGTTGCTTTGTTGCGGGAAGGTTTGTATTTTTTTATATTTCTTTCTGTCATAAACAAAACGTTCACGGCTTCTCGCACTTTTTCTCCTATAACGATTTTTCTGGTTAGAAACAAACTCTATTTCTTTTATATATACATAACGGTTTTTATTATAACAGAGAGGATATATATATATATATATATATATATATATATATATATAAATTCAGATAAAACTTAGTGGGGGAAATATCCATTTTCAACATGTCATTCTGCTCTGTAAATTAAATTTGGTATGCATTGAGCTCTCCATTGGATCAGTTTTAATATTTTAACGATATTACTAGGATCCTCTTCGATTATTTAACAACCTTATCCCGGATTTTACCAAACAACTCGGAATTTTCCCGCATATATATATATATATATATATATATATATATATATATATATATATTCTTCACTACTCGGCGAAATAATTATTGCAAAAAAATAAAATGACAAGGCGCTGTTAAAGAGCGAACACGCGGCATGTGCATTCGTAACTGGTAGTAAGGTTTAATAATTGGTAGTAAAGAGTAGGAAGTGAGCCGACGCTGCCTTACTGTTGTCTCTCTATTGAACTGAGCCAACGCCGCCTCGTTTTGTCTCTCTCTCTCTCTCTCTCTCTCTCTCTCTCTCCATGAACGTGACAAGATGGAAATTATCATATATATATATATATATATATATATATATATATATATATAATGTTAACTATAGCAACAACATACCAATAGTAACCGAACTAACTCTGCCGAAACTAGTATTAATTAAGCTATAATTGAAATCGTCTTGAACAACCCACCGAGAACGAACTCGGAGGGAAAAGAAGGGGAAGTAAAAAAAGAAACAAATGAAGTACATGAACAAAAAGTCAAGCACTCGTAAGAAAGAAAAAAAAAACCCAAGACGAAAACCCTAACACTAAAGCGCTCAATACATAAGTAGAGCAAACAAAGACAGAAAATTTAAGTAAGAGCCAATAACCTACCGCGGTTTCGCCCTACGGCTCGTCATGGAAATTGGCTCTTTCAGCCAATTCTCCTGACGAGCCGTTGGGCGAAACCGCGGTAGGTTGTTGTCTCTTGCTTAGATTTTCTGTTTTATATATATATATATATATATATATATATATATATATATCAGAGAAACCCAAACGTAAAACAACGAATTTGTTCGCCTGAAGAGAGTCAGGTTTAGACTCGAAACACGTGTAGCGCAAATCATGAAAAATTAATATTTCATAACTTGTATAAATACCAAAACAATAAACATATATTTTAAAGAAAACGTTCACGACTTCTCACACTATATATATATATATATATATATATATATATATATATATATATATATATATATATATATATATATATATATATATATGAATGCAGCTAAATATATAGCACTCTTTATTATAAGACAGAGGACATCATTCTAAAGGCACACGAAGTATACGAAAATAAAGACAAATTCCCCGGATTACAAATTTAGTTTTCAACGAATTATCTTTCTTAAGAGTTCCAAGATATCCACTCTAAACCTACTGTTATGTAATTAGAACAGATTTTATAGCAGAAATACGTATACCACAATGGCGTGCCGGGCCACTCAACATCGATACCTCAATACCGTCGACTCAACATCGCTGACAGGGCACCGAGACAACTCAGCACCAGAAAAAAAAACAAACTTTTTTTTTATAACCGAATCAAAGTAAATGGGGATACTAAGCAGGTACAGAAATTTTAATACCTGGGTTCTAAGAGAGGGTGGAAAGTGTGACACTGAGATCCGAAGACGTACTGATCCATTCCAAAATCTAAGCAAAGTATCGAGAGACAGGAAAATTTCGTTATAAACAAAGAAAAGGTTACTAAACTGTTACGTGATACCTGTCCTCCTTACGGAAGTGAATGCTGGATAAACTCACCAAAGATGAAGGAGAGACTCGAAGTAACAAAAATATGGTTCAATACACACTAACCTGCTCCCATTCTATCAAGCACTCTTCCCATCTGCCCGACCCTCATCCTCGCTATCCTTACTCATCTGTCACCTTTCTCCTGACATTCCCTATGTCTATCCACTCCTTCTCTTTACCTTCCCCTATGTAGCCCCATGCGCAATAGTGGCAGTGGAATGCCTTGCCTGGAGTGAAATGATTAAAAAAAAAAAAAAAAGGATGCTGCGGATATCATGGGCCTAACATGTGAGCAACGACGAGGTTTTGGAGAGAATAGAATAAAAAAGGAAACATACTTAACATCAGGAAATGACAGTTGGAGTTTCTTGGACACATGATGAGAAAAGAACGTTTGGACAATATAATACCCGCAGGGCGGATAGAAAGACAAGGGGATAAAGCGTGGGTTATACTTAATGGGCTTGAGTGAGGTTTTGGAGAGAATGGAGACAAAAAGGAAACATACTTAACATCAGGAAATGACAGTTGGAGTTTCTTGGACACATGATGAGAAAGGAAGGTTTGGAAAATATAATACCCGCAGGGTGGATAAAAAGACCAAGGGAAAAGCGTGGGATATACTTGATGGGCTTGAGTGAATGGGTGGCAGATAGAGTTTGGGAGAAATAACAAGACATTATATTAAGAAACACAAGGGACAGAAAGATGTGGAGGACCATGATCGCCTACGTTCTGAGGGACACAGCGCAGAAAACAAGAAGAATTCCCTCGGGATCTTGTTACTCGTCATTTAAAATTTTTTTGCAGACAACTATCGTCCTTTGTTCTGGTCTTTTCGTATAACCAAACAACACACTGATTTTGAACTTTTCAAAGAAAAGCATCTGTCTTGGAGATTGACGAAATATCCAGAAATTATTCCTGAATTTTACAGCCACGTCAGTCGTCACCAATTTTCAACGGTTTTCACCCGTCTTTCGAAATTTACCACTTTTTTTTTCTGGGCACCTTATGTTAAACTAAAAATGCACGCCTACATACGTATATATAATGTTAATATTGAAACTCTGTCAGTCAGTTAAGTGCCATAAGTGATACACGCTTGGGCGATCATGTCTCAAAGGGAGATGACTGACTGGGCAGAAAATTTTTCCATAGGTTGCCATTAATTTCTATCCTGCTATTTAAATTATAACCGAAAGGAGAAGAGACGGATTGTATTAATATTTAGTGGGGGATCAGTTTATTACTTCATAACAATATAAAACCGATCCCCCACTTTATGCCAAGTAGAAATTTTACTTATGTTTCCAACTATTATCTTCATTTAGTCAGTTAAGTGCCATAAGTGATACACGCTTGGGCGATCATGTCTCGAAAGAGACATGACTGACTGGGCAGAAAAATTTTCCATAGGTTGCCATTAATTTCTTCGATAGACTGGTTGCCAACCAAGGCTACAGAACCCAATCTGTCCTGTTATTTGATCCATAGCTAGAGAAAATAGACGGATTGATACCTTTCTCAAGAGTGTGTATGAGAATGCAACGAATTCAACTGGAAATCGAAATCGGATCTCTGATTGCTCATTCCGAGCTCCTGACCCACAACGTACATCCACGAAAATATAAGTACTTATATAAATAAATATAATTTATATTGCTCGAATTTTTCCATATTTACGTTGAGTATCAGAGATAGTGTTTAAAGATATTGACAGTGAGGGCATAGTAATCAACACTGCATGGTGACTGTCGCTTTTATGTATATAATGCATAATAATGTGTCTCTTTTCAGCGTCTAAAAAGGAGGTCAGGGAGTGATACTTTAATCCTAATCCAAAGTGCAAATCTATATGTAGGTTATTCCATTATTTTTGACAGGTACTATGCGAGTATTCAAATATAACGTTACATATTAAAAGACAAATATTTATGCAAGTGTTTAAGTCAGGAGAAGTTTTATTTTTCTATATTTATTTCTTTTTTTATTACTTTTAATTTAAATTTTGAATTTAGTTCTGAAATGTGGAACAAGCGAAAAATGGAATATTTAAATTTTGTTCTTGGTAAAAAACAAAATTCTTTTTCTGCTAATGTCAAAGTGGAAATCTTTTCCAAGTAGAGTGCTTTTCTGTCGACTTAAGACCATTTACTTTCAGAAACAATGCATTTAATTTATTTTGTAAACTACTGATTTGTTTATTCTTTATGCCATTGGTCGAATTACTTACTTCAATCAATTTGTATTTAGTTAAGATGCTGCCGTGATGATATTATAGATCTGATCAAAGCCAAAAATATCTATGACGAGATCGTAAAACATGAAATTACGAATGTTTTGGTTGGTAGTTGTTCCGGTCGTCTAACGAAGTAACTTCCTTGGTATATAAAAAAAAATATCTTGACCTATTCCTGACTCGTTTACTTTCCAGTTGATTTCTTAAAAAATATATTGTTACTCATAATCCTAATAAAAATGATTACAATGAAACAATATCACTTACTGTATGGACACAAACTGGGTTATTCTGAAAAATTTAAGAATTATTTTTGTTACAGTATTTACATTATTGGCATAGCGAAGGACGCGTTCCAGAAGCTGAGTAAAGTATTAAGACAGGAAAATTTCCTTAGAAACAAAGAAGAGAGTGCTAGATTGCTATTTGATGTCAGTTCTTCAATATGGTAGTGAACAATATCATCGAAGATGAGGAAAAAACTTAAAGCAGCGGAAATGTGGGTCTACAGAAGGATGCTGCGGATATCATGGACCGAACTTGTGAGCAATGATGAGGTTTTGGAAAGCATGGCATTAAAAAGAAAACTAATAGTGAGCATCAGGAAGAGACAACTGAAGTTCCTGGAACATGCAATGAGGAAGGAGAGCTTGGAGAACCTGATACTGACAGGCCAGATAGAAAGAAAAAGAGACAGAGGAAGGCAGCGGATAACATATTTGAAGGTCCTGATCAGGTGGATAACGGAACGGGGGCTGCGTGGAGTAACAAGATAAAACATATTAAGAGCTACCAGGGATAAGGAGACGTGGAAAGCCATGATCGCCTACGTCCTGAAAGGATAGGGCACATAGAAGAAAAAGAATTTACATTATTAGGACTATTGTCCTCATCTTTCTTGCCATTTGTACGACGTTTCGTATACTCCGGCCTTCTTCTAAGAGTCAAGTCAGGAACGAACGTCTATATCCACTGGGTCATGTGTATATAAGACAAGAACAACTGGATTTTGGGGTCTCATAAACCTAATTTTCAGTAACCCCCCCCCTTTTTTTTTATCAGAATTCATATTGCAATTTTTCGATGTTAATGGTTTTCTTTAGTATTTTTTATATTAATGGTTTTCTCTAGTATTTTTTTACCAGAGCTCATATTGCAATTTTGACACTAATGTTTTTCTCTGGCACTCCGTATTACTGGTTCTCATATTGTGTTCATCTCTATGCTTGGTCGGCCTAAGAGTCTTTTGAAGCCTAGCATATGTGCTGATTCCTTTATGTAGTTTCCAGTGGCTTTCTCTATCTATTATTTGAAAATAATCCCATAAGGGACGGTGATCTCCTTTCTCCCTCCATTTGTTAGTTCCTGACTTGACACTTAGAGTTGTGAGTTCAATACCAGGCTACAGCAGTGGTGAACAAGTAACTTACAGGGTTAGAGGGAGATAACTCATGATAATTTTAATCGAGATTTACGCAAGGAATGAGGATGATATATCCCAGTGATTGTAATATTGGGTTCGGTTCGAAATTTTTAGCACCTAAAGAAGGCCGAAGCGTACAATGGCCGAAACGTGGTACAAATGACAACAAAGATGAAGACAATAGTCCGAATAATGTAAATACTGTAAATACTACTTCATCTCAGAAATATAGACAAATTTCACCCCGAACAAGGCGGAACCGCTACTAATGCGCAGTGGGGTACATTGATAGAAGAAACTGGGTTGTGGGATACGAAATTAAGAATTAAAATCAACTTTCTTCTTCACTTTTACAAAAATTGCACGCACGCAAAATCGGATTCAAAAGCATTTTTGAAAAATCCAACTAAGGCAATTTTCACAAGTCAGTGTGAAAATTCTGAATCCTGATTGGATACGAAATAGAAAAATGAACGATGACGTCAGTCAAACGTTTTTTCACACCTAAGTGAAAATGCTTGCTGGAGATGGTCACATGATCAGATTAACTATTTAAGGACATTCCGTGACTGGTCAAAAGACAGTCAGGGATGGAAGTAGCAGAGACGACAAGCTAAAATGTAACGGGAGAAGCTTCAAGTGGCTCGGACATTTGTCCTCTTTCTCCTTCTTTCTCGTATGCTGATTCATTTTACTTCTTCTTCTTCTTCTCCTTTAAAGACACTCCTACAAAACAAACGCTAATACATACATACGTACGCATAAACTCTTTTCCACAAAATACTACTACGAACATTTTAACAAACATTTTTTGATACACTTAATTCATGACTTGTTTCACATTGAACTTTTAACTACTACGAATTCTTGTTATACTTTCTTTTTAGCCCTCTAGGGCCATTCGTATCATATTTGATACAGTATTTCCCTATAAGGAAACATTTGGTATTTCCCTATAAGGAAACATTTGGTATTCATTGACTGAGCAGTCAGTACTGCTTTCATTTGAAATTTATAAAATATTTCTCTTAAAAAATTTTTCAGGAAAATATTTCTTTCAAGGCTTGTTTTCATACTGTATCAAATATGATACGAATGGCCCCAGAGGGTTAATCTCAGTCTGTTTGTCTATCTATCTATCTATCTATCTATCTATTAACCCTCTAGGGCCATTTGCTCAGACATAACAAGTAGGTCTCGCGCTGCTTTCCCCTGTCTCCCTCCGTCCTGTGAGTTATATATATATATATATATATATATATATATATATATATAGCGATGGGTATCCCAAGTGTATTTGCGCGTAAGTGAATGCAACGAATTCAACTGGAAGTCGAACTCAGCTCTCCGATTTCTCGTCCCGAGCCGATGTCCACTGCACCACAACTCACATATCTATGTAACGACTTATGTATTCCAATAAACTAAAACTTGAAGAAGGAATTTGCTCTATCACCTGTAATGATTGCAACAAAAATACATAAGAGAAACTGCAATGAATTTAAATAAGAATATTATATGAACAGAAAAGAGATCTTTTACAAAACATCTCACTAATGGGTCTTGTCATGATTTCGATATAAAAATGCTAGTTTAATTAAAAAATAAATACCCTTCTTCTTATTCATATGCCGTGTCCCTTTCAGGACGTAACCGTTCATGGACTTCCACTTGGCTCTGTCTCTTGTCGCTCTCAATATTTTTTCTTTTGATTTCTCTCTCAAACCCTGTTCCGCCATCCATTTGCTCAGACATAACAAGTAAGTCTCGCCCTGCTATACCCTGTCTCTCTTTCCTTCTATCCGTCCTGTGAGTATTAAATTCTCCAGACCCTCCTTCCTCACTACATGTCTCAGAAACCTCATCTGTCTTTTCCTTATGTCAATTATAAGTTTTCTCCTCGTTTCCATCCTAGTCGTTAGTCACGTGCTCAGTCCATGGTATCGTCAGTATCCTTCTCTAAAACCACATTTCTGCTGCCTCAAGCCTCTCTTTCATCTTTGAGGAGATCGACCAGCATTCACTGTGTTGTGGATCCCGGTGAGGAACCACACAAAATAATGAACAACAAAACAGATATTTGAAATAGAAAAATAGGTTATATTGAAAGTAAATATACAAACTGGAACGCAGGTTAGTAATCCAGGAATACGATTAGTAAGGAATAAACATGTACAGGTCTTGAAGTGAAGCCGTGTTGAAATTGGATATCCATGTAATTATTCTGGCTGAGTGGAGCTCAGAGGTACCATGCCTACTGACGCGGTATTCTCTGTGTAACTTCGGTATCTCTCGGTACCTTACGGATCAGTCCCGATGTCTCTAACGGATCTCTTCGGTTCTCCCCGATAACTCTGACGGATCTCATTATGGCAGGAGCATATGTATACTAAAGTCGAGTCCGTCATCATAGAAAAAGGGGAGATCCAACAACACACTGCCATACAGAAGGACAGACATCGCATAGCAATCCAGCACTCTCTTCTTAGATTCCATGAGATTTTCCTGTCTTTCAGTACCCTGGTTAGCTTTTGAAATGCATCCTTAGCCATGCCAATGCATCTTTGGAGCTCAACATCACACTTTCCACCCTCTGTCAGAACACCTCCCCGGTATTTAAATTTCTTTACTTGCTTTATTTTAGTTTTTTCGACTTGTAGTTGGCATTTTGGGGGTTTTTTTTTTTTGGCTGATGACTACGCATCAAGTTTTCTTTAAGTTTATGCTTAGTCCTTTCTTCTCGCATTCTCTTGCTACCTTCTGTAGGAGGTATTGCATTTGTCTTTCCGTGTCTGCTATCGACACTGTGTCATCTGCGTATCTTACATTGTTGAGATTGTAGCTGCCAATGATGGATCCTGGCAAGGATTTTATTTCTCTTAGAATTGTTTCGCTGTATAATTTGAATAGAACCGGTGACAAAACAAAATTATTGTCTTACGCCCCCAATATATTTTTGTATATCTGATGAATTCACTTCCTATCTGTTTGGTTGACCAAAATCAGCGAACTAAAGTCTGAAACTTGCATCAGAATTTAAAACATCTCTCACAACTGTTTCTCGATACATGAAAGCAATTGGAAAGTAAAGTTTGTTCCACATAAACTGAATGAAACCTAAAGAACCCGTCGCTTCGAGGAGTACTCTCTGTTGCTTTCCTGATTGGAAAAAAGAATAATTTTTGTATGGAATCATTACATACGATGAGAAATGGATATTCTTTGAGAACAATATGAGAGTTGGCCTGTGCTTAGATAAAAATGAACCACCAAAACAATACCCCAAACATCTAATGCATACTAAAACGTTAATGGTTACTGTATGGTGATCTTTCAAAGGAGATTTATTATTCATTTTTGCCTCAAGAAAAAAACAATAACAGCAACTTCGTTCTATGGATAAATTGAGTGTATGCACAAAAAATAAAAAAAAATTATCCTAGATTTGTGAATAGTCAGTTAAGTGCCATACATGATATACGTTAAGGGCGATCATGTCTCGAAAGAGACATGACTGACTTGTCAGAAGAGGATCCTGCAGTAGGTTGCCATTACTTTCTGTGGTAGACTGGTTGACAGCCAAGGCTATAGAACCCAATCTGTCCTCGTATTTAACTCATAGCTAGAGAGGGAAAATATATATAATATATTATTAAGTAGTAATTAGTGGGGGGTCAGATCATTACTTCATAACAATATAAAACTGATACCCCAGATTATGCCCAGTAGATGCTTTAATCATGTTTCCAACTATTATATTCAGTCAGTCAGTTAAGTGCCATATGTGATATACGCTTAGACGATCATGTCTCGAAAAAGACATGACTGACTCGACAGAAGAGTATCCCGCAGTAGGTTGCCATTACTTTCTGTGGTAGACTGGTTGACAGCCAAGGCTATAGAACCCAATCTGTCCTGTTATTTAATCCATAACTGGAGGGAAGAGACGGATTAATATCTTTCCCAAGGGTATTTATGCGTAAGTGAATGCAAGGAATTCAAGTGGAAATTGTGAATATGGATCGCCACATTTTGCCGCATGACAACCCACTCTTCACAGTTCACTGTCCAAAAGCTTCATAGCGTGAATTATGAAATTTGGTTTCATCCTCCATCTTCACCTGAAATTCTCCTACTGATCATAACTTATTTAAGCATTTTGAACTTTTCATTCTCAGCAAAATTTTGAACTTTTCATTCTCAGCAAAATTTTGAACTTTTCATTCTCAGCAAAATTTTGAACTTTTCATTCTCAGCAAAATTTTCTCCAATAAAGAAGAGATAATCGAATTATTTGAACTGTTTATCATATCAAAGAATGATAATTTTTTTAAAGACAGGACCAAGAATTTAATGGGACATTAGAGTTAAGTCTTTCAACAACATGGTGCCTGTTTCAACTAAATAAATTAGTTATTTCAGAAGGGTTTTATTAATTTTCTCTAAAGAGCATATTTTCACGCCTGACAACCTAATAGAATTAACTGTTACATTTCCGCCTTATAATACATTGGAAAAAATGCAGATATGTAAAAAAAAAAAGAAAGATATCTATAGACATAATATTAGCAGGTACAGGAATCGAACCCATATGTGCTTATAAGGTATAATTACCGCCTTCAGCCTGGCGCTTAGACCGCTCAGCCATGAAACGCGCTTGGATGCGTGTTCTGGTGCAGTGGAACGACAAATCGGGTTGCCGAGTTCGAATTCCAGTAGAATTCCTTGCATTCATTTACGCACAAATACCCTTGAAAAAGATATTAATCCGTCACTTCCGTCCAGTTATGAGTTAAATAATAGGACAGATTGGGTTCTATAGCCTTGGCTGGCAACCAGTCTACCGCAGAAAGCAATGACAACCTACTGCGGGATCATCTTCTGTCCAGTCAGTCATGTCTCGAAAGAGACATGATCGACCAAAGCGTGTATTACGTATGGCACTCAACTGACTGACTGAATATAATAGTTGGAAACATGATTAAGGCCTCTACTAGGCATAAAATGGGGGGATCAGTTTTATATTGGTATGAAGTAATAAACTGATCCCCCAGTAATTCCTACTTAATAATATATCTCTTCCCTCTCTAGCTATGAGTCAAATAACAGGACAGATTGGGTTCTACAGTCTTGGCTGGCAACCAATCTACCGCAGAAAGCAATGGCAACCTACTGCGAGATAATCTTCTGCCGTCAGCCATGTCTCTTTTGAGACATGATCGACCAAAATGTGTATCACGTATAGCACTTAACTAACTGACTTATTGGTCAGACAAGTGTCACGTCTATTAAAGCAATAGATTTTTTTAAAGATATGAGTTAGGAATATTTTTAACGGTAAAATGTGTAATAGTGTATGTGTCTTTTGTGAAGAAACGCTTGACTGTCTAGATATATGTTGTATAGACGTATGTAAATATAAATATAGACATTGAACTCAGCGGTGACTGTCTGTTTCATGTCCTGACGATTGCGTGTAAGCATGAAACAAAATGTCACTGCTGGTTGTTGATGATTTCAATGATCACTTTTATATATCTTCGTCATTATTAAGAGGAAACGAGAAATCGGGTTGCCGAGTTCGAATTCCAGTAGAATTCCTTGCATTCACTTACGCACAAATACCCTTGAAAAAGATATTAATCCGTCACTTCCGTCCAGTTATGAGTTAAATAATAGGACAGATTGGGTTCTATAGCCTTGGCTGGCAACCAGTCTACCGCAGAAAGCAATGACAACCTACTGCGGGATCATCTTCTGTCCAGTCAGTCATGTCTCGAAAGAGACATGATCGACCAACGTGTGTATTACGTATGGCACTCAACTGACTGACTGTATATAATAGTTGGAGACATGATTAAGGCCTCTACTAGGCATAAAATGGGGGATCAGTTTTATATTGACATGAAGTAATAAACTGATCCCCCAGTAATTCCTACTTAATAATATATCTCTTCCCTCTCTAGCTATGAGTCAAACAACAGGACAGATTGGGTTCTATAGCCTTGGCTGGCAACTTTTATATATCTTTGTCATTATTAAGAGGAAAGCCAAAGGATCTTTTGATTATTCAATGATATGCTTTATCCTTTTTAGAACGCTGGAAATTTTGGTTAAAAATCTTGTTTTTCTTTCGTCAGACCAAATTTTAACGTCTTTTTACATCAACTTTCAAAACTAATTCACAAAATAATTAAATTATTTTTTAAAGTTTTTTGTAGAAAATCCTAGTAAAATCATTTTTAACATATGTTACCCCCGACACACACACACACACACACACACACACACACACACACACATATATATATATATATATATATATATATATATATTAACATGCCCTGTGGACATAGAAGAATCCAAAGGAGTATCCTTTACATATAATGGTAGGATAACTCTCTACGAGAGCTCTAAACATATATGCATATAAATGCATATAGAGCAAATATAAGAAAAATTAACACAGACGCGTTATTTCATGGTAATTCGGAAGTTTAGGCCTATTTCAGGCGAGCCATCTTCAGCTTCCGTCTTTATACAACGAAGGATTCTACATAAATGGGATTCACAAAAACCTAACTCGGCGAATAAAAAATAATGAACAAAATAAAAACATATAAGATGATAAGAATATAACTGTCGCTCCCCTAAAAAAGAAAATAAGAACAATCCATCCGCTTGTCGAACCCACAGACATTCCTACATAATTATATGTAAAAGTCGCATAGAACCCACATCAGATAACACGTCAAGACGCTAATTCATCACCCCTAACCAAAGTTGATCGGTCATTGTCGACGAAAGTTCGAGGGAAGCGGGTGGGTCAGACGAGAAAGAGGGAGTGATAAAGAAAAGAGAAGAAAGGAAAGACAGGAGAGAGGGAGAGATTGATCTTTACGTTCTTAATTTAAAGGAACCTCATTATTCTATTCAGATTTATTTGTTTTAACTTGCATTTTTTTCTCTTTAAAGATGTACACCCAACGGTCAGTGTCGGAAAAAGTTTTATTTGTTTTAACTTGTATTTTTTTTCCTTTTTACAAATGTATTAATATTAAAGTTTTCTCGTTTAAAATATAGTGCTCGTAATATTATTTCTCTAAAAATGTATTATCGGTAATATTTAACAGTGATGTATGGCTGGAATTAATTATTATCAGAAATGTATGGCTGGTAATAATTTTCCTTCAAAATTGTATTGTTTGTAATATTTTTCGACAGAAAATTTTTTTCCAGAAATATATTGCGAGTATTCGGAACTTATTCAGAAATCATAGCTTTAAACAAAGTTTAAAAAACAAATTCATTTAAATTTGACTAATACTTACTTCATGTCTATGGAATTTCGAGAAAAATTAAATTTTAACCGCTTAATGTTTTTATTTGGCTAGACGCAGATCTCCTTGGAGAATTTAAATTATTACTAACTGAAAATCTGTTCCGAATCGTAAAATAAAAATTGCAATAAAACTTAGACATTATATAATTCGACAAGCTTTAACTGTATTTATGTATAAGATATAGTATGGACACTATTGTTTTGAAAAAAGTATATTCTAGATGGATAATGAATTTTACAAGAATTGTTTTATTTAATTATCATTTACGTTAGAATAATTTATAAAGATTAAAATCTTTTAAATTTCTATATTAATTTATACCGGTTCAGCTGTTTCTTCCTGATGCTCAGTATTAATTTCAATTTTGTTTCTATCCTTTCCAAAACCTCATCATTGCTCACATGCTCGATCCATAATATCCGCAGTCAGTCAGTTAAGTGCCATGCGCGAGACACGCTTGGGCGATCATGTCTCGAAAGAGACATGACTGACTGGGCAGAAGATTATCCCGCAGTAGGTTGCCATTGATTTCTGCGGTAGACTGGTTGCCGACCAAGGCTATAGAACCCAATCTGTCCTATTATTTAACCCATAACTGGAGGGAAGAGATGGATTAATACCTTTCCCAAGGGTATTTGCGCGTAAGTGAATACAAGGAATTCAACTGGAATTCGAACTCGGTTCCCCGAGTTCTCGTTATCCACTGCGCCACAACGCACATCCACAGTATCCTTCTTTATAACCACATTTCAGTTTGTTTTGTTTTTTTTGTTTTTTTATAAGCGTTTCACCCCAAGCAAGGCATGTCACTGCCACTACTGCGCAGGGGGCAACGTAGAGTGGAGAAAGGATGATTAAATATAGGAAATGTCAGAGGGTGGGTGATAGGCGGGTAAGGATACCGAGAATGAGGGTTGGGTAGATGAGAGTGTTCTGAGAATAGTTGGGAGTTAGTGTGATAGGAGGTGTCTATTGACCCTACATTTAAACACCTGGAGATTGTAACTGTCGGGAAAGCAGACTTGTGGAAGGGAGTTCCACAGGCGGGAAGCACGAGAAAAGAAGCTGTTGGAGTAGAATTTACGGTTACATCTTATTTGTTTAAATGTAAAAGGGTGGGACCTAGTTGCTAATCTAGTATCTCGCGTAAATTCGTGCTTAGGCGGCACCAGTGATCTAAGCTCATCGGAGCAGAAGCCATGAAAGTACTTGTAGAAGAGGCACAGGGAAGCCACATCACGCCGGTGAGAGAGCGGCTGCAGCCGGTCTGCCATGTCAGTATCAACCACGTTGCTTCAAGTTTTTCCTTCATCTTCGTTGATATTGTCCAGCATTCACTGCTCTATTGAAGAACAAACATCACATAACAATCTCTTCTTTGTTTCTAGTGAATTTATCCTGTCTCTTAATGTTCTGCTCAGCTTCTGCAATGCATCGTTAGCCATTCCCATTCGCCTTCGGATCTCAGTGTCACACTTTCCGTCTTTCGTTAGAATACTTCCCAAGTACTTAAATTTTTGTTTCTGCTCAGCTTCTGCAATGCATCGTTAGCCATTCCATTCGCCTTCGGATCTCAGTGTCACACTTTCCGTTAGAACACTTCCCGAGTACTTTTTTGTCCCTGCTTGATTTTAGTATCCCCACCTGCCATTGGCATTTTGGGTTCCCCCATTTACTGATGACCATACATTCTTGTAGTTTATTTCTCGTCCGTTTTTTCGACTTTCTGCATCTACCTTTTTTAGGAGTTCTTGTAGTTTTATTTCCATTTCATTTATCAGCACTGTATCACCTGCGTATCTTCACATTAAAATTTACTCATAATTTTTACAAATACGTCCATCGTAAAAAAAACCCAAAAAACCTTGCGTCTGATAGTCAAATTGCCAACTTGGCATCCATTAAATAAACTCCGACCTCTGTGTTAAATTAAAATAATTAATACTTGTTTAAAATCAGATTATTCATAATTTAATTCACCCAATATTCGTCAAATAAAGTTTTAAAAAGTATATTCTATTTATGGAAGATATTTTAATGCAGAGAATTACAATATGATGATATAATTATATATATATAACTATATATATATATAATGATATAACTATATATATATATATATATATATATATATATATATAGTTATTATTGTTATAATAATAGCATATATATATATATATATATATATATATATAGATAGATAGATAGATAGATAGATAGATAGATATATAATTACATATATATATATATATATATATATATATATATATATATAGTTATTATTGTTATAGTAATAGCATACTGCAATTCAAAAGTATTAAGTTTCGGTACTAATGCACCATCATCAGGCAATGAAATATGGTTCAGTTATGGGATCATATTTCATTCAACCACAGCAGTGGTTGAATATATTCTTAAGTGAATCCAGGCAGCTTTCAAGTTTCACCTCTAATTCAGTTCTCAACTAAATTTCAAACAGTTTACAAAGTTAGATAGGACACCTCCTTAGCTACATTTTGAAAAAATACATTTTTAACTTTTGATTCAGTAGAAAAAGATTACATCAAAATATATGAAGTCCAAAAAGGGAGACTAACTACATAAGTATATATATAATAATAAAACTTATTCTTTATAACTTTTTTTGTTTAATATTTTTGCATGTGGTTTTCAACATTTAAATTCTAATGATATCTTTTATCATTTTTGTCAATCAAACTTTGCTTATCACGTGTCATTTTATCAGAATTGATTATCAGAACTAATTATAAGTAAACAATTTTTTATTGTTTTTTAATCAGTTGCATATAATTGTTTTCTTTTTAATATCTTTGAATGCAGTTTTCAGCATTAAATTTATTTCCAATGCCTGGAAAAATCTTGAATTACGTGGAAAAATGCGTGCATGAAAAGTAATATTCTTAAGATTATATTGGACCTGGAAAAGAACAGGATAAGTTATTAAACCTGGAAATGTAAAGGACAAGATAATCTAGTGAAATAAAAGATGAAAAATTTCTTACTTAAAATATTAAAGCTAAAAATAAATAAGTCAGAAATTTCTTATTTTCCTCTTCACTAGAATATCTTGTCCTGTTTTTTTTTTCTAGGTTTAATATAATCTTAAGAATATAACTTTTCATACGTACATTTTCCCATGTGATATATATATTGATAAGGAAATTCAAAACAAAGAAATAAAAAATGCAACCATATTAGGTGAATGCAATGGAGTCGGAGGTTAGTAAAACATAAAATATTTCTTGGTGTTGACCAATGAATGAAAATTGAGACGTTAAAGTGTAGCGATGTTATTGTGTGGGCAGAGGGGGAGAAAGTGTCAGTTGTGTCAATTTAAATAAATATGGAACAAATATGTAGCCAATATATTACTTGAGACGCGACGAAATTTAAATTAAAAAGTAAAATATTTGTCTTGAAGGGTGTTGTTAATACATAGACACAATTTTAATGTAAGGAAATAGGCATAAAGCCATTAAGTTAATTATTCAAGGCGGAATTACTTGATTTTAGATTTCACTGCTTGTGAAAATAAGCGTAAACAGCAATGTAACAGTTGATTAATGTCAAGTTTGAGGTATATATATTGATAATATATATATATATATATACAGTTGATTAATGTCAAGTTTGAGGTATATATATATATATATATATATTATATAATTAACTAAAAGAGGTAAGATTATCGATGACACCATCCGCCCATGCATTAAAAAATATTGTCATATCTGGTCAGGTGCCCCTGATATTCATCTAGGGGTTCTCGACAGGATCCAGAAAAGAATTTGCAATGTACGCGGGTCATTCAATAAATAAGGTGAATTTTTCTGTATAAAGACTTCTACAAGGGTCATTTAAAAAGTAAGGTGAATTTTTCGGTATAAGGACTTCTACGAGAGTCATTCAATAAAGAAGATGAATTTTTCGGTATAAGGACTTCTACGAGGGTCATTCAATAAATAAGGTGAATTTTTCAGTATAAAGACTTCTACGAGGGTCATTCAATAAATAAGCTGAATTTTTCGGTATAAAACTTCCTTATTTATTGAATGACCCTCGTAGGTGTCCTTATACCGAAAAATTCATCTTATTGACTGAATGACCCTCGTAGAAGTCCTTATACCGAAAAATTCACCTTATTTATTGAATGACCCACGTAGAAGTCCTTATACCGAAAAATTCACCTTATTTATTGAATGACCCACGTAGAAGTCCTTATACCGAAAAATTCACCTTATTTATTGAATGATCCTCGTAGAAGTCCTTATACCGAAAAATTCACCTTATTTATTGAATGATCCTCGTAGAAGTCCTTATACCGAAAAATTCACCTTATTTATTGAATGACCCACGTAGAAGTCCTTATACCGAAAAATCCACCTTATTTATTCAATGACCCTTTTAGATGTCCTTATGCCGAAAAATTCACCTTATTGATTGAATTACCTTCGTAGAAGTCCTTATACCGAAAAATTCACCTTATTTATTGAATGATCCTCGTAGAAGTCCTTATACCGAAAAATCCACCTTATTTATTGAATGACCCTTTTAGATGTCCTTATGCCGAAAAATTCACCTTATTTATTCAATGACCCTTTTAGATGTCCTTATGCCGAAAAATTCACCTTATTGATTGAATTACCTTCGTAGAAGTCCTTATACCGAAAAATTCACCTTATTTATTGAATGATCCTCGTAGAAGTCCTTATACCGAAAAATCCACCTTATTTATTCAATGACCCTTTTAGATGTCCTTATGCCGAAAAATTCACCTTATTGATTGAATTACCCTCGTAGAAGTCCTTATACCGAAAAATTCACCCTATTTATTGAATGACCCTCGTAATCAATCCCGCTGAACTGCAGCTCGACTCCAGCCACTTTCTCACCAGCAGAATGAGGCTCCCCTCTGTCTCTTAGACAAATATTTTCATGGCTTCTGCTCTGATGATCTTAGTTCCTTTACAAGAATTTACTGGAACAACCAGACTGGCAACAAAATCCCACCCTTTTACAGTCCAAACAACCAAATGCAGCCGTCACTTCTCTTCGGCTTCTTTTCTCACACTTCAGTATACTTGCTTCCCTGATAGCCACAATTTCCAAGAATTTAAATGTAAGGTCAATTGCCTCTTGACTCCCATCCTTCTTTTATCCTTTCCCCAACACCCACTGAATGTTGCCCGCCCTTTTTCACTCTTCTCTCGCGCAACTCTCTTCACACAAGTATTCCCATCCTTCTCTTGCCGATCATCTGACACCTCCAGTAACCGGTTCCTCTTTGGTTCCTCGTTCTCATCGCTTTCCATTTATGAAACCCTTCACTCTAATCTTATGTAGCCCCTTGCGCACCAGTGGAAGTTCTGCCTTGCTTAGGTGAAATGATTAAAAATAACAAACAAACAAAAACATCACACCTTTTCTGTCATTTTTAATGAAATCTGTCTAAAAGAGAGATTGCCGCCTATATATATATATATATATATATATATATATATATATATATATATATATATATCTGACACCTCCAGTAACCGGTTCCTCTTTGGTTCCTCGTTCTCATCGCTTTCTATTTATGTAATCCTTCACTCTAATCTTATGTAGCCCCTTGCGCACCAGTGGAAGTTCTGCCTTGCTTAGGTGAAATGATTAAAAATAACAAATAAACAAAAACATCACACCTTTTCTGTCATTTTTAATGAAATCTGTCTAAAAGAGAGATTGCCGCCTATATATATATATATATATATATATATATATATATATATATATATATATATATTATAAATATAAATATTTATTTATATATATATATATATTTTTTTTAAAATAATTTCACCCCGAGCAAGGCAGAAACGCCACTGATGTGCAGGGGGTTACATAAATGTAAAAAGATTAATTAGAAAAGAGTGAGGAGTACAAGCTAGTTAGAAAGGAACAACAGAAAGCTGAGAAAGAAGGTGCGATGACAGATACATAGGTGGAGAGAAAGGGAAGGTTATACAGGGGAGGGGAGAGAGCTAGAGTCCAGTGGTTAGTAGGTGAGTATTAACTTTGCTTTTAAATTTCTGGAGGTCGTAGCCGTCAGGAAAGCAAGAATACGGGAGTGAGTTCCACAGGCGGGAAGTGCGAGAGAGGAAGCTGCAGGAGTAGAATTGTCGTCTGCGTTTGGCTAACCTGACTGTGAATGGGTGGGACCCAGTTGCCAGTCTGGTTGAACGGGTAAACACCTGTTGAGGAGGCATCAGTGACTTAAGCTCATCCGAGCAGAAGCCATGAAAGTATTTATAGAAGAGACAGAGGGAGGCCACATTTCGACGATGGGAAAGTGGCTGCAGTCGAGTCGCCAGATCAGTACCTATCACATTACAGACTCTCCTTTGGAGCTTGTCAAGAACACTGAGGAGAACGGCAGGGGCACCTGACCATAAATGGCAGCAGTACTCCATGCACGGACGGATATTACAAATTCGCTTTCTTATATTGAAAAAAGGAAGCGAATCTTCCATCTCCTTTCAAAAAATAATGTTTACTACCTGAAGAGACGTTGTCCTTTCGAAACAAAATGTATACTTTGTCGTAGATTGTAATTTATTATAATTTATAATAAATATTCATAGCTCTATTTCTATACTGAGCACTTTTTTAAATTAATGTTTTGAACGTTGCTAATATTCTCTTTGTCTACGGCTACATCGTGTTGAATACACCGGTTCCCGTCCGATCACCGAAGTTAAGCAACATCGAACTTGGTTAGTACTTAAATGGGTGACCATTTGGGTATATCAGGCGCTGTAAATGTAAGGACCAAGAATGATCCACCGGTCCTGTGGGGGTGGGGTGCAGGACTAACAACCTTGCCCCGAAAAAACATTTTGTTACAGCAACAAAAAGTTGCTACCCTATGCACTATCTGGGTGTGATGACGATGAATATTTTATTTGCTCCTTATTCTCCTGGATATATATATATATATATATATATATATATATATATATATATATATATATATATATACGACGGTCTTTATTATGATAGAGATGATAATCTTGAATGAAAAAGCTTATTACAATTTAACGAATTCCAATATTTAAATAGAATTTTTATTTTTTTTAATTTTTAATTTTTTTTTTTTTTGTGTGTATGTGGAATGAATATATAGAATCCATAACTAAATCCGCTACTAAGAAGGTCGGTTCTCTGTGAAGGGGTAGGAAGTTTTTTCCGCCTGAAACAATCCTGCACATATATACATCTACCATCCGCGCGTGCATTGAATACTGCTGCCATATCTGTTCGGGTGCTCCTTCTATCCACCTAGGTGTCCTTGACAAAATCCAACGGAGAATCAGTAATGTGATCGATCCCGACTTGGCAGCTCAGATACAGTAACTTTCTCACGGGCGCAATGTGGCTTCCTTGTGTCTCTTCTATAAATACTTTCACGGCTTCTGCTCCGATGAACTTAGCTCACTGGTGGCCCTATATATAAATTTACTCGAGCCACAAGATTAGCAACTAGGTCCCACCCTTTTACTGTGAAACCAATAAATTGTAAACGCAAATTCTACTCCATCAGCTTCTTTCTCGCATTTCCCACCTGTGGAATTCCCTTATATTTACTTGCTTTCCCGGCAGCTATAATCTCCAAGAATTTAAATGTAAAGCCAATAGTCATTTCCTATCTCACTAGCCTGCATCCTCTCTCTCATGCTCCTTTCTCTATCCACCCCACTCTCATCGGTATTCTCATCCTTCTCTTACCCACTTCCTGACACCCCCTATAACCTGTCACTCTTTTTCATACTTTTCTTCCAATGTAACCTCCTGTAAAACAGTAGCAGCAAATTGCCTTGTTTGGGGCAAGATGAATATAAAAAAAAAATGTATGTGTATATAAACGTGCCGACTTTTGTAAATACGGAAGTCCATAAACGACTTTATCAGAAAAGAAGATCAATAACTATATTTAATTTAAAGCCAAAGTGCCTAAGCTTCAATAAAACATTACATCACGCAGAATATTCTTGTAAATTTTTAAAATTTCTCAGTAGCTAAAATTGATAGGAAAAAAGACACTCATATTATATTCAAGTAAATTTTACAGATATATTCACTCTAGAAAAAAATTTGCTAAACTTTTTTCTCTCAGTCAAGTAAGTAAACATCTATCGTCTTGTTAAAAATGCATTTCTGCGATATTTTATACTTAATGTAGGTCATATTTGTTTCCAATGAGATTAATTGTAGTTTAAATCAGCAAATATTCCTCAAATAAAATTTCAGAAAATTACATTTCATTTTTGAAATATTTTTTATTATTATTATTACATTGTGTTTATTACAATGTAATAATAATTTATTATTATTATTACATTGTATTTTTTATTATAGATTATTACATTGTGATAACAGATGGCTAAAACTAGCACCAAAATCGGTGATTTTCAGTAATTGCAAAACAAAACTATTTTCAATTAATTTTGTAACACACCAAGATACTTAATGGCGATATTGAATTTAATCTGTTAACTTTAAATCAAAACTGAAAGCTTCCAGAATTTTTTTTTATTTTTTTAAATTCATTTTAAACCTTATGTAATCATATTTATTGTGGTGGTACCTAATAAATATTAAATTTTTCAAATTCTTGGGTAGTTCAAATTATATAAAAAAGCATTCACGTTATATCACTCAAATAATTTTTACATATATCTGCATGGTAGAAAAAATTGGATAAACTTCCGTCTATCAGCCAAACTGTCAACACCTTAAATAAACATATCAGCCAGTTAAGTGCAATAAGTGATACACACTTTAGGTGATCATGTCTCGAAAGAGACATGACTGACTGGACAGAACATTATCCCGTAGTAGGTTGCCATTACTTTCTGCGGTAGACTGGTTGCCAGCCAAGGCTATAGAACCCAATCTGTCCTCGTATTTGACTCATAACTAGAGGGGGAAAAGATATATTATAATATTAAATAGTAAATACTGGGGGATCAGTTTATTACTTCATAACAATATAAAACTGATCCCTCATTTTATGCCCAGTAGAGGCCTTAATCATGTTTCACACTATTATATTCAGTCAGTCAGTTAAGTGCCATACGTAATACACGCTTGGGCGATCATGTCTTGAAAGAGACATGACTGATTGGGTAGAAGATTATACCACAGTAGGTTGCCATTGCTTTCTGCGGTAGACTGTTTGCCAGCCAAGGTTATAGAACCCAATCTATCCTAATATTTAAACCATAACTGGAGGAAAGAAACGGATTAATGCCTTTCCTAGGGGTATTCGAGTTCGAATTCCAGTTCCGAGTCAATATCCAGTGCACCAGAACGCACATCCAAATAAACTTATACCGGTATCTTAGAAAATGCATTTCTGCGATATTCCAAAGTAAAATAACTAATATTTGTTTCAAACCAGATTAATTAAACTTTAAATCAACTAATATTCAACAAATAAAGTTTCAAAAAATTATTTTTAAATTTTTTAAAAGATTTTAAATAAAGAAAATTCAATTATAACAACAGATGGCTACAAGTGGCACAAAAATCAATAATTTAGTTTAGAACTACAATCATGCATTTGGCTTATTAAAATATTAAATTTTGTCAATTAACCTTAAATTAAAACTGCAGTAAAAATTTAGAAAAATATTTCTTTTTAAAAAAATATTTTAAAACATAACACAAATATAGATAGATAGATAGATAGATAGATAGATAGATAGATAGATAGATAGATAGATAGATAGATATGAACAGACTCAGCCAGCTAGCTAGCTAGATATGAACGGACTGAGATAGATATGAACGGACTGAGATAGATAGATAGATAGATAGATAGATAGATAGATAGATAGATAGATAGATAGATATTAACAAACTGAGATAGATAGATAGATAGATAGATAGATAGATAGATAGATAGATATGAACAGACTCAGCCAGCTAGCTAGCTAGCTAGCTAGCTAGATAGATAGATAGATAGATATGAACGGACTGAGATAGATATGAACGGACTGAGATAGATAGATAGATAGATAGATAGATAGATAGATAGATAGATAGATAGATAGATATTAACAAACTGAGATAGATAGATAGATAGATAGATAGATAGATAGATAGATAGATAGATAGATAGATATGAACGGACTGAGATAGATATGAACGGACTGAGATAGATAGATAGATAGATAGATAGATAGATAGATAGATAGATATTAACAAACTGAGATAGATAGATAGATAGATAGATAGATAGATAGATAGATAGATATGAACGGACTGAGATAGATATGAACGGACTGAGATAGATAGATAGATAGATAGATAGATAGATAGATAGATAGATAGATATTAACAAACTGAGATAGATAGATAGATAGATAGATAGATAGATAGATAGATATGAACAGACTCAGCCAGCTAGCTAGCTAGATAGATAGATAGATAGATATGAACGGACTGAGATAGATATGAACGGACTGAGATAGATAGATAGATAGATAGATAGATAGATAGATAGATAGATAGATAGATAGATAACAGATGATAATGACAATGATGACGATGATGATGATGTTATTTCTGTTTTTTCACGCGGTCAAAACGTCCATTATTTACGAGGTACTGACAGGGCGTAATGATTGTACGAACTAAAGAACTGACTAAGAAAAGCCTTATTTGATCGCAATATTTGTCAATTACCAATCAGTGTATGTGCTTGCATGTGTGTGCGTATGTTTTTGCGTGTATGTGTGTGTTTGTGTGTGTGTTTGTGTGTCTTTGCGAGTATGTATCCCCCAGGCCTCTACCGAATGTGAATTCTACATTCTCGTGTGGATGTAAGAGAGGCCGTCTCCACACTGGGGTGAATGATTATATATCTGACTGTCAAAGGTGTTTTTTTTTTTTTTAACGCACTGCGCCGATGACATGTTCACTTGACGAGACAGCAACTGGCATCGGTTGAATACCTCGGGTTTTCACTCCACTTCGCCTAAGGGGTCATCTCTCAGGCCAATCTGCACCTGGCTTATATGAAGGACACTGAATGAAATCTTTTCTGTCATGATCTTGGGTGAGGCGAATACTGCAAAAGTAGTTGAGCTCAAATATTGCGGTTTTTGGATGTGTGTGCATCAGTTTGGTCTCAATTTGCATGACGGAATGAAAGCACGTGTCAACGTAGGTGGCAAGCTCGCTGATCCAGTTTTGGTTGAAAATTGTATTAAGGGTATGTAACAGCATCGGCTCTGTTTATGATGTCCTTTGCTTTTCTTGGTGGTTTCAAAAGGTTGCTCGCATGGGGTCGACATCAAATGTCGAATAATGAGCAAAACGGTTTGCTGCCAAAACAAAGCTATTGTTAACACTAATATTCTGTATGTAAACGATTCAGATCTTGTTCTCCAACACAACACCTCCAAAATTAAGTCACATACGGAGAAATCATTAACTACACATTATACGGCATTTCTGTTTCTATCGAGCGTTAAAAAAGAATGTACATTGGTTGGCAAACGAAAATATCACCCAAACATTATTGCAACACCTACTGCAATAAGAGCTTAAGGTTACCCCATCGGCACAAGAGATTTTAATGCCTTAGCAGAACTAAAAAGCTACATCCGCGCCGTTCATATAAGAGGATAAGTTAAGCAACACTATCACTCGTAATCAAATCTCGTTGAAGCACCAGTTCTCACGAGAGCACCGAATTTAAGCAACGTCGAGCATGGTCTTTATCTAGATGGGTGGCCGCTTGGTAATATCAAGCGCTGTAAGTTTGGATATGCGTGTGGTATATCTTACCGCCATATCACGTTGAGTAACCGAATCCCGTACGATTACCGAAGTTAAGCAACGTCGAGCCTGGTCAATATCTAGATGAGTGACCGCTTAGGAATATCAGGCACTATAAGATAAGATATGCGTGTCGTATGACTTACGGCCATATCACATTGAGATACTGAATCCCGTACGATTATCAAAGTTCAGCAACGATGAGCCTGGTCAGTATCAAGATGAGTGACCACTTAGTAATATCAGTCACTGTAAGATAAGACATGTGTGTGGTGACTTTCGGTCATATCACATTGAGATAAGTAATCCCGTACGATTACTGAAGTTAAGCAACGGCGAGCCTGGTCAGTATCTAGATGAGTGACCGCTTAGGAATATCAGGCACTGTAAGATAAGATATGCGTGTCGTATGACTTACGGCCATATTACATTGAGATACTGAATCCCGTACGATTACCAAAGTTAGGCAACGATTAGCCTGGTCATTATCTAGATGAGTGACCACTTAGGAATATCAGGCACTGTAAGATAAGACGTGCGTGTGGTGACTTACGGTCATATCACATTACGTACGATTACTGAAGTTAAGCAACGACGAGCCTGGTCAGTATATAGATGAGTAACCGCTTTGGAATATTAGGGGCTGTAAGATTAGATATGTGTGTGGTATGACTTACGGTTATATCACATTGAGATACCGAAGTTAAGCAACGTCGAGCATTTGCCATTGCTTTCTGTGGTAGACTGTTTGCCAGCCAAGGCTATAGAACCCAATCTGTCCTAATATTTAAACGATAACTGGAGGAAAGAGACGGATTAATACCTTTCCAAGGGGTATTTTTGCATAAGTGAATGCAAAGAATTCAACTGGAACTCGATCTCGGAATCCCGAGCTCGAATTCCAGTTCCGAGTCAATATCCACTGCACCAGACCGCACTTATACCAGTATGTTGAAAAATGCATTTCTGCGATATTCTAAAGTAAATATTTGCTTCAAATCCGATTAATTAAACGTTAAATCAACTAATATTCATCAAATAAAGAGTCAAAAGTTGTTTTTAAATTTTTTAAAAGATTTTAAATAAAGAAAATTACGTTATAACAGCAGAGGGCTACAAGTGGCACAAAAATCAACAATTTAAATTAGTTTAGAAATACAATAATGAGATACATTGAGATACCGAAGTTAAGCAACGTCGAGCGGGGTCTTTATCTAGATGGGTGGCCGCTTGGTAATATCAGGCACTGTAAGGTTGGATATGCGTGTAGTATATCTAACGGTCATATCGCGTTGAGATACAAGTTCCGGTACGATCACCGAAATTAAGCAACGTCGAGCCCGTGTAGTATATAGATGGGTGACCGCTTTGGAATATTAGCTGCTTTAAGCTTGTGTGTGCAGGTTGTGTAATGCATAACGGTCCGGTAATTTTAATCGCAGAGCCGAGTTCCAGTTTCTGTTCGCGCAGATAACTTTTGGTAATGTATGTACCCAATTTTTCCACTAAGATATCGGTTAATTATTAAGACTTTTATTATCTCAAAGAAAAAAAAATAACTTAGAATCTGAAAATATTTTCTAGCTTTAAATAACCTGAAAATATCTGATGAGCCGTCGAAAACGAATCCGTCACCGTTTATAACGATAATAATTAGTCTAACAAGAAAAAGTTTTTGGCCCTGCCCCCAAACTTCCGAGCACAAGATTCAGGTATAGATTCATGTGAGAGTTCCAATTCAGATCGATTGAGAGGATGAGACCAAAGAGTAATCCCGTACGATTACTGAAGTTAAGCAACGGCGAGCCTGGTCAGTATCTAGATGAGTGACCACTTAGGAATATCAGGCACTGTAAGATAAGATATGCGTGTCGTATGACTTACGGCCATATTACATTGAGATACTGAATCGCGTACGATTACCAAAGTTAGGCAACGATTAGCCTGGTCACTATCTAGATGAGTGACCACTTAGGAATATCAGGCACTGTAAGATAAGATATGCGTGTCGTATGACTTACGGCCATATTACATTGAGATACTGAATCGCGTACGATTACCAAAGTTAGGCAACGATTAGCCTGGTCACTATCTAGATGAGTGACCACTTAGGAATATCAGGCACTGTAAGATAAGATATGCGTGTCGTATGATTTACGGCCATATTACATTGAGATACTGAATCGCGTACGATTACCAAAGTTAGGCAACGATTAGCCTGGTCACTATCTAGATGAGTGACCACTTAGGAATATCAGGCACTGTAAGATAAGATATGCGTGTCGTATGACTTACGGCCATATTACATTGAGATACTGAATCGCGTACGATTACCAAAGTTAGGCAACGATTAGCCTGGTCACTATCTAGATGAGTGACCACTTAGGAATATCAGGCACTGCAAGATAAGACATGCGTGTGGTGACTTACGGTCATATCACATTGAGATAAGTAATCCCGTACGTGTGTTGCACTCTAGGAGACTAGCGTCATCCATTCTGATGGTAAACCGGAAGGGTTCTCTATGTTTGTTAAAGGGGAGCAGCTTCGTTTTAGAGGCATTAAAATTTCCAAGCCATTTCCTACCCCATTTAATCACAGTTTGAAGATTCTTTTGAAGGGGAGCAACCAGGTTTACTTTGTCAGATTTTATATTTAGTAATAATATAATATATTAATCAAATTCACTCCAAGCAAGGTAGTGAAGTCACTAAGACGCAAAGGGGTTATTAAGTGTGGAAGAATTAGAAAATAGAAACATTACTAAGGAGCGAAAACAAAAGAAAAATAATCAAAACGACAGTAGATTGCAATTATTTTGAAGATTAAAGTTGACTGGAAAGCATGGAGCCGGAAGAGAGTTCCACACGTGAGAAGTGCGAGGAAAATAAACAGTTACCATATAACTTATGGCTACATCTACTTAGATCAATTTTAAACTCATGCGATCTCCATGCCAGTCAAGTACTGAACTTAAGTTCATAAAGTCTGGGTACTAAAGGGAAAAGCTTATCTGAACAATTACCATGAAAGTATTTATAGAAAAGACCACAGAGAGGCAACTTTACGGAGGTAATAATAATAATAATAATAATAATAATAATAATAATTAGAAACTTTCAGGCAAATATTATACATAATAATATGGATCCAAAATGCAAGTTTTGTGATAAACACCAAGAAACAATAGACCATCTAATCTCAGGATGTTCTGTACTTGCCCCAAATGAATATAAAAATCGCCACGATAGAGTGGGGCAATATTTACATTGGACAATGTGCAAACACTATGGAAAATCTGTAAACAAACACTGGCATGACTATCATCCAGCACCGGTTACAGAAATAGAAGATGTCACCCTTCTATCGGATCTACACAGACAGAAAAATAGGCCGGACATTATTGCTAAAAACCAGAAAGAAAAAACTTGCCTATTAATTGATATGGCTTGTCCAGCGGATTGTAACATAGCAACCAAGGAATTTGAAAAACTGTCAAACTATAAAGACCTGGAAATTGAAATAGAAAAAAATGTGGAAATTGAAAACAAGAGTTGTGCCAGTGATAGTAGGTGTACTTGGAATGATAAAAAATGGAATAAAACAACACATTGAAAGAATCCCTGGAAACCCCAGCTTAAGAGATATACAAAAAATTGTCTTATTAAGTACAGCCCACACACTAAGGAGAACTTTGTCTATGTAACGCTAGGGATGATAGGGAAGATAGAAAAAAACATGAAATGGAGCCATAAGAACACGCCACAACCTGCCTTAGATCTTCCCGCAGACTTGGTAGGTAGTGCGACCATAGCAGAAATCTAAATATGATGAAAAATGACATAATAATAATAATACAAACTGATACATAATATTATGAAATTTATATGTCAAGTATTAACAGCATTTTATCAAAAAGAATTTCTTTAAATAAACTGTAAATGACTGATAAAACATAGAAAACGAATCAATCAACATATATAAAAATAACAATTAATCGTAAGAGACTGTTGCTCCATGAAAACGTCAAGTTTCACGGGTGGCCAAGGATACCGTACGGCGACTTAGCGGGGAGACACTGTGCTATCCGCTTTAATAGCCGGATCTTACGCCAACAGATTACTCCCTCTACCATTCCCTGGACAACTACCACCGTGGGAAATCAGTTGCAAATGAAGCAGAATCAAGGTAGGCAATCACAGAAATCTTTGCATCAAAGGCACTTGATTTCTACCGCCAAAGCATTGTGCAGCTGTAGATGACTGAGGTCAAAAGGTAGGTCAAACTATAGTCCTGGGTTTAATGATAAAATATCCGGCAACAAGGAGACTGCAGGTTTCGAGAATCGGGTAAGCACCTCTTAATGGCTGTTCTTGCCAGATTCACCTAACCAGTGGTGTTAGCACCAGCTAGGGTTCTACTCATGGGAAAATAGTGAACTCCACCTCAGCTAAAACAAAACAGTATGAAAGTATAAACATAAATTTTTATTAAAAAATAAATATTTACATTATTCGGACTATTGTCCTCATCTTTGTTGCCATTTGTATGATGTTTCGGCCGTTTTACGCTCCGGCCATTTTCAGTTGCTAGAAATTTCGAACCGAAACATTTATTACAATAACTGGGGTATATGAACTTGCGTAAAACTTTGATTGGAAGTCATGATTTATCTCCCTCTAACGCTGCAAGTTATTTGTTCACCACTGCTGCAGCCTGGTATTGAACTCACAACTCTAAGAGTCAAGTGAGGAACTAACCAACGTCTGTAGCTACTGGGCCATGTGTCTTTTTTATTAATATAAAAATACCTATTTATCTGTCTCATCTACAAACACTTTCACGGTTTCTGCAGCGAGTTTGAAAACTCAGGGTGATGTAAATTCAGTCAGTCTCTCAGTAAAGTGTCATATGTGATACATGATTTGGGTGATCATGTCTCGAAAGAGACAGGATTGACTGGCCAAAGATGACCCTGCAGTAGATTGCCATTGCTTTTAGCGTAAAATTGGTTGCCAGCCAAGGCTTTAGAACCCAATCTGTTCTGATATTTAACCCATAACTGGAGAAAAGAGACGGAATAATACCTTTCTCAATAGTCTTTTCCAATATCTAATATTAGTTAGTGTCTATGTCTAACCTATTTTTTAAATTCTGTTTTGTTTTTATTCGTTATAGGAACATCATGTAGATATTGGCGTTACTGTCTATGTTTTTTCAATATTTTAAATTCTGTTTTATTTTCATTCGTTGTAGGAACATCATGTAGATATTAGCGTTACTGTCTATGTTTTTATCTATTTTTTAAAATCCATTTTGTGTTCATTGGTTGTAAGAACATCATGTAGATATTGGTATCAGTTTTTATCTATTTTTTTAATTCTGCTTAATTTCATTTGTTGTAGGAACATCATGTAGATAATGACGTTATTTATTTATCTATTATTTTAATTCCATTTTATTTTCATTGGTTGTAGGAACATCATGTAGATATTGGCGGTAGTGTCTATTTTTGATCTATTTTTAAATTCCATTTTGTTTTCGTTGGTTGTAGATATTGGGGTTAGTGTCAATGTTTTTATCTATTTTTTCAATTCTGCCTAATTTCATTATTCTAAGAACATCATGTAGATATTGGCGTGAGTGACTCCTTTTTTAACTAAATTTTAAATTCTCTGTTATTTTCGTTGGTTGAATTAACAACATGTAGATATTGGCGGTAGTGTCTATGTTTTTATTTATTTTTTATTTCCATTTTGTTTTTAATGGTTGTAGGAAGATCATGTAGATATTGGCGTTAGTGTGTTTTTTTATTTATTTTTTCATTCTGTTATGTTTTCATTGGTTGTAGGAACATGATGTAGATACTGGATTTAGTGTGTATGTTTTTTCTATTTTTTAAAATCTATTTTGTTTTCATTGTTTATAGGAAGATCGTGTAGATATTGGCATTACTGTCTATGTTTTTTGTCAGTTTTTAAATTCGGTTTTGTTTTTAATGGTTGTAGAAATATCATGTCGATATTGGCGGTAGTATCTATCTATTTATCTAATATTTTAATTCCATTTTGTTTTCATTGGTTGTAGGAACATCATGTAGATATTGGGGTTAGTGTCAATGTTCTTATCTATTTTTTGAATTCTGCCTAATTTCATTATTCTAAGAACATCATGGAGATATTGGAGTTAGTGTCTATGTTTTTATCTATTTTTTAATTTAGGTTTTGTTTTCATTGGTTAAAGGAACATGATGTAGATATTGGCGAAAGTGTCTTAGTTTTTACCTATAATTTAAATTATGTATTATTTCCATTGGTTGTAGGAACATCATGTAGATTTTGGCATTAGTGTCTATGTATTTATTTATTTTTTTAAATTCTGTTTTGTTTTCATTGGTTGTAGGAACATCATGTAGATATTGGGGTTAAAGTCTATGTTTTTATCTATATTTTAAATTCACTGTTATTTTCATTAGTTTTAGGAACATAATGTAGATATTGGCGTCTGTGTCAACGTTTTATCTATAATTTAAAATCTGTTTTATTTTCATTAGTTGTAGGAACATCATGCAAGTATTGGCGTTAGTGCCTATGTTTTTATTGATATTTTAAAATCTGTTTTGTTTTCATTTGTTATAGGAACACCATGTAGAAATTGGCGTTAGTGTGTATGTTTTTACGCATTTTTTAAATTCTGTTTTGTTTGGTTGTAAGAATATCATGTAGATATTGGCTTTAGTGCCTATGTTTTTATTGATATTTGAAATTCTGTTTTGTTTTCATTTGTTATAGGAACACCATGTAGAAATTGGCGTTAGTGTGTATGTTTTTACGCATTTTTTAAATTCTGTTTTGTTTGGTTGTAAGAATATCATGTAGATATTGGCTTTAGTGCCTATGTTTTTATTGATATTTGAAATTCTGTTTTGTTTTCATTTGTTATAGGAACACCATGTAGAAATTGGCGTTAGTGTGTATGTTTTTAACTATATTTTAAATTCTGTTCTTGTTACGTACGACGACAAACAACGAGAAACCGCATATATAAAAATATAAGGTTATATTTTTATTCCTGACGACGAACCCGTGTGGAACAGAGAATGGAAGAGTGAGAGCGCACATAGAATGGGTTGACGGGAGTGTAGTCTTGCCTGTGGTGTCTCTCTGCTTCCACTGGCCGTTCTCTGCTGGCGAATCCGTGTGTCGAGGTCTTTTTATAGTCTTCTAGAACCGGGACTTTTCCTTCCGGTTTTGCAACGCCCACGTAATTCCAAGAGACACCTGTTCTGTTTGCCTCCGTAGTCATTTCCGCCGCTGTCGGAAATAAGGTCAAACGAGCCCGACCCATAACCCTGCGACATCCGCTCCAGGCCCCGACAGGATGTATTTCTCAAACACCTGTCTTGTCGTTCGCCGACCCCTTCACCGACGGGAAACACCATCGATTGCATCAACCTTCCTCGGGTGGGGCCAGATTGCTATATTACATTCTGTTTTCATTGGTTGTAGGAACATCATGTAGATATTGGCGTAAGTGTGTATGTTTTTGTCTATTTTTTAAATTATGTTTTTTTATTGGTTGTGGGAATATCATGTAGATAATGGCGTTAGTGTCGATATTTGTGTCTGTTTTTTTATTTCTGCTACGTTTTTATTTGTTGTAGGAACATAATATAGATATTGGCGTTAGTGTGTTTGTTTGTTTGTTTGTTTTTTTTTTGTCTATTTTTTATGTTCTGTTTTGTTTTCATTGGTTGTAGGGCGATCATGTAGAAATTAGCATTTGTGCCTCTGATTTTATCCATTTTTTAAAATCCATTTTGTGGTCATTGGTTGTAGCAACATCATGTAGATATTGGCGTTAGTGTCTATGTTTTTATCTATTTTTTGAATTCTGTTTTGTTTTCATTGGTTGAAAAAACATGTAGATATTGGCGTTAGTTTCCAGATTTTTATATATTTTTTAATTTCTGTTTTGTTTCCATTGGTTGTAGGAACATCATGTAGATATTGGCGTTACTGTCTATGTTTTTATCTATTTTTACATTGTGTTTAATTTCATTGGTTGTGGGTATATTATTTGAGTATTGACTTTTTTCATGATAGTCTGCTAGAATATCCTTGGAATTTCTATTCATTGCACTCTTGTCTGCTCCGTCTAGTTGCTAATTTGTAGAATGTGTATCAGAATCTAATTATTACCTTCAAAATATTCCTACAATCTTAAAATATTTTTTTGCTTTCAATAATCTGCAAAAAGGTAAATCTTAAAATATCACATAAATGGGACAAGCTAGCCTCCCAGAGAGTAAAATACTACGCCTCCTTGGCCTTACACTCTCGGCGGACCTCAAATGGAATGACTATATTGAATCCATTGCCAAATCTGCTGCTATGAAAGTGGGCTCCCTGTGCAGAGCCCGGAAATTTTTCCCACCTGAATCTATTCTGCACATATACAAATCTACCATCCGCCCGTGTATTGAATATTGCTGCCATATCTGGTCGGGTGCCCCTGCTGCTCTCCTTGGGCTTCTTGACAAAATACAAAGGAGGATCTGTAACGTGGTTGATACTGACTTGGCAGACCGGCTGCAGCCGCTCTCTCACCGGCGTGATGTGGCTTCCCTGTGCCTCTTCTACAAGTACTTTCATGGCTTCTGCTCCGATGAGCTTAGATCACTGGTGCCGCCTAAGCACGAATTTACACGAGATACTAGATTAGCAACTAGGTCCCACCCCTTTACAGTTAAACAAATAAGATGTAACCGTAAATTCTGCTCCAACAGCTTCTTTTCTCGCGCTTCCCGCCTGTGGAACTCCCTTCCACAAGTCTGCTTTCCCGACAGTTACAATCTCCAGGTGTTTAAATGTAGGGTCAATAGATACCTCGTATCACACTAACTCCCAACTATTCTCACAACACTCTCATCTACCCAACCCTCATTCTCGGTATCCTTACCCGCCTATCACCCACCCGCTGTCATTTCCTATATTTAATCAGCCTTTCTCCACTCTACGTAGCCCCCTGCACAGTAGTGGCAGTGACATGCCTTGCTCGGGGTGAAACGCTTATAAAAAAAAAAAAATCTAAACTGACCGCAATACATTATCTCTTGAAATCATCTTGAATCATTATTTATCCTTGCTTCGTAGAATACGTGTGTACCACAAATCTTTTTATTTAACCTTTTCTGCGTGTCGATTCTATCAGAACTAGAGTCCTTATCAGGGTTTACTATTGGTGGACAAACTCTTAATAAAATAAGATACGCTGTTGATACCGTTTTAACAGATATACCACGAAATATATAGGATTTGATAATCAAATTAGTAAAGGAAAATGGTAAGAAAGAACTAACTATTAACTATTTGGCCATTTGCGGAATGGACAGCCCAAGTTGCATATCTAAGCAAGTACAACATTTTAACTATCTGGAAATCATTTTAACAGACGATGAAAATGTGCGACAGAAACTCGATGCCTTCTAAAATCTCAGCAACGTATTAAGAAACAAGAAAATTTCGTTAGAAACAAAAAAAAAAATTGAAATCCAAATGAGAATGAACTCAGCAACAATTGTAAGATGTTGCTTATTCACTGAAAGCATACCAAAGCTATAAGTAAACTTAAATTTTGGGGCATTTCATCAGATAGAAAGTTTGCAAAGTCATAGCTTTCTAGAATGTCTTAAGGGTCAAGTGTAGAAAATTTCATGAAATTTTGCAATCAATCTGAAGAGATTTTGCTGTGCATTTCAGTTGGCAATTATATGTCATTGACTGGGTTTCCATACTTTGAGATTGCTGCAATTAACAATAGATAAACAAGGAGATCTGTAGAATATCATTAATGGTTGTTTATTTATTTATTTATTGGCAAAACATTATATTACCAAAGTCTGTCAATTACTGCTAGTTATCAACATTAAAAGGGGCTCATTTCAGGCCATGGATATAATTTAGAGCAATCATAACTCCTCTTTTTGTTCAAGTTTAAATTGAGACAAACTGTATCTGAAGCCTCAGTAATAATAAGCCTCAAGACCTTACTACAAATGTCATCAACATGATCTATTTGTCTGGAAGGCGACGTCTTGATGTTATCGGTCTGGGGGAAGGTAATCTCAGCGCGCGGCACTTTTATAAAGTGCCTGAAAACTATACCACGTGTTGTCGCAAATCTTGTGATTGAAATCGGGGGAGGCGGAAACCATTGGAAGCCATCGATGGTTGTGCTAGGATGATGTCATAGGTTATTGCAACCGAGAATTTGAGCGTGTTGGCCTTGTTCAGAATGTTAATCCTGTCTATATATATATATATATATATATATATATATATATATATATTAATGCAGGTTTCATTGAATAATATAGACAAGTTTTGTCTATTAATTTTGTGTAGGATCCGTTCATACCGTCTGATATACTTGATGGTGATGACAACAAAAAATCACAGTATTTGTTGAATTTTTTATCGGGTCTAAGCTTTCGGCTCACATAAGAGTAAATATTAACACACAGTAAACATAGAACATTTAAGCTATTAACAATAAAGATAATTGAATTGAAAATATAAGTCCATCCCTACCGTGGCGGATGGCCGAAGACAGTGACAAAATAGTGGTGCTGTGGTATATATATATATATATATATATATATATATATATATATATATATATATTATGTTTTAGAACATGTACATAATTTCTTCTATATATGCCCTCTTCTCTACAATCATATGGCTGTTTCAGTGTTTGGACTTATATATATATATATATATATATATATATATAAGTCCAAACACTGAAAACACTGAAACAGCCATATATATATATATATATATATATATATATATATATATTCTAGAGACTGTAACTAAAGTCCGCTCAGCTTATTTGCAATATAAACCACAGATGGGCTCTATGAGTGTTGAACGAACATAAATGTGCATGAGCAGCCGTCTGCAACGGAATTATCCTTGAGTACGAATTTGTCGTTAGAAAGAAGAATAAAGATGCAAACTAAAAACTGGTGACGTCAAAATCAAACAAGGAGAGAAATTGAAATAATTTAGAAGCTTTTTAATATAAGACGAACAATATGACACTAAAATCCATAGGTGTGTTGCAATAGCAAAAATTTTTTTTTAATCGTGGCGCCCCAAGCAAGGCATTTTACTGCCACTGTTGTGCAGGAGGCTACATAGGAAGAATGTTATGAGAAGTGAGAGGTTGCAGAGGGTGTCAGGAAGAGAGTAGGAGAGGGAAGAGATTACTGATGAGAGTGGGGTGGACGAGGAGGAATGTTATGAGAAGTGAGAGGTTGCAGAAGATGTCAGGAAGAGAGTAGGAGTGAGAAGAGAGCACTGATGAGAGTGGCTATTGACTTTACATTTTAATTCTTGGAGATTGTAACTGTCGGGAAAGCAAGTATGCGGAAGAGAATTCCACAGGCGGGAAGTGCGAGAAAAGAACTGAGGAGTATAATTTTCGTTTACAATTTATTGGTTTCACAGTAAAAGAGTGGGACCTAGTTTCTAATCTTGTGGCTCGAGGAAATTCATATATAGGGGGTACCAGTGAGTTAAGTTCATCGTAGCAGAAACCGTGAAAGTATTTGTAGAAGAGACACAGGGAAGCCACACTGCGTCGGTGAGAAAGCGACTGTATCCGATCTGCCATGTCGGGATCGATCTCATTAAAGATTTTCCGTTGGATTCAGTCGAGGACACCTAAGTGGATAGCAGGACACCGGACTAGATATGGCAGCAATACTCAATGCACGGGCGGATGGTAGACTTGTATATGTGCATGATTGTTTGGGACGGGAAAAAACTTCCTGGCCCTACACAGAGAACTGACTTTCCTAGCAGTGTATTTAGTTATGGATTCTATATAGTTATTCCACTTTAGGTCTGGTGTGAGAGTTAACCCGAGGAGGCTCAGTGTTTCGCTTTTAGGGAGAGAACCCTGATCCATGTTAATGGGCGGGAGGAACGATTGTTTGTGGTGGTTATTAGATAGCAGCTTCGTTTTGGAAGCATTAAAATTTACGAGCCATTTCTTACCCCAGTCCACCACGGATTGGCGATGCCTTCGAAAAGATAAACAAAGTATTAAGAAACAGGGAAATTTCATTAGAAACAAAATAGAACGTTCTGAACAGCTATCTTATTCCAAACCTCTAATCTGAAAAAAATTCTGGATAATTTCCTTACAGATAAAGAAAAATCTTCAGGTAACAAAGATGTGGTTCTACAGAAGGCTGTTACGAATATCATGAACAATTGCCTGGTTGCTTTTGTTTAAGAGCTTATCAACTTCTATGGGTTATTTAATGCTAAAATAGAACTATTTGTGGGGAATTTCGGTCTGAGATATTTACTGATACAAGTTTTACTAATTAACCTATAGATGGGAGTAGAAAGTATGGACTCATACCTTTTCATAGAGTATTTGTGCATAAGTAAATATAACGAACCCAACTAGAATTAAAAATCGGCTCTCTCATTAAGAATTACACTACGCGCACATCCAAGCTTACATCACCTGCTATTCCCAAACAGTCAACAATGTTAAGTATTGACCAGGCTCGATGTTGCTTAACTTCAGCCGTAAGCCATAACATGAACGGAATATGTTAACTATGAAGAAATTTTAAGCAAAATAGAAACAAAACTTTTAACATTAAATGAAATTTTTAGGGCTCATTATGTGGAAGAAGGGTTTAGAGAATTTGACACTCACAGTGAGGCGGAGGAAGATGGCGAATAACTCGCTTGTGTTGACCAAGGTCAAAAGAGGGACTGAGAGTGAGAGTAAACGCTACCTACAACTACAAAGAACAGGAAGTTGTGAAAAGTCATGATCACCCACGTCATGAAAGGACACGGCACATACAAGAATAAGAAGGTATTTAAATGGTTTAACGATTCTTACTGAAAAGCCAAAAATGAATCTCCGGAGTTATTAAACACTTAAATGGATTATCCAAAATATTTAACACCCTAACAGGTTATCCAGAATATTGAAATGCCAAAATGGATTCTCTAGGTGTATTAAACAAATGGATTATTCAAAATATTTAACTTCTTAACGGGTTATCCGGATTATTGAAACGTCAAAATGGATTCTCTGGCGGTATTAAACAAATGGATTATTCAAAATATTTAACTTCTTAACGGTTTATCCGGATTATTGAAACGCCAAAATAGATTCTCTGGAGGTATTAAACAACTGGATTATCCAAAATATTTAACTTCTTAACGGGTTATCCGAATTATTGAAACGCCAAAATGGATTCTATAGAAGTATTAAGAACTTAAATCAATTATCCAGAGAATTTAGCCTCTTAAAGGGTAATACGGGGTATTTAAACCTATTTGTTGTTTCTGTGCCTTTTTTTATGGCCCTAACAAGGCCACAACAACTTGGCGACGAAGATACGCCACAAAACTAGCCAACCACGGTTTAAAAATTGGACTAAACTAGCCAAGTACGGCTTAAAAATTGGACCAAACTAGCCAAGTACGGCCTAAAAATTGGACCAAACTAGCCAAGTACTGCCTAAAAATTGGACCAAACTAGCCAAGTACGGCCTAAAAATTGGACCAAACTAGCCAAGTACGGCCTAAAAATTGGACCAAACTAGCCAAGTACGGCCTAAAAATTGGACTAAACTAGCAAATTACGTTATAAAAGTTGCACCAACTTAGCCAGCCATGTCTCAAAAGAAATGTACCACACTTAAAAACTGTACGAAACCTTCTGATATATACGCACCTATGAGCTTTAATCGGTCTGTCCCAATCCTCATAAATACGCTTGGCACTATTGTGGGGCGGGGGGGTATCTTGCTGTTTAGTGATTGACGTCGCTTGAGCGCTTTCATGGCATTGCACGATCTCTGCCTTCGGGCGGAGAGTTGTCCCAGGCGAAGCTCCGTCGAGAGATGGCATCTCGTCTGGGAAAAAAGTAGACTAAATTTTTTGCCCGCGCTATATGACGCTATATGACTCAGATTACCCACATTGAAAAGGCCATGTGCCACATTTTCTCTCAAGTAGAGAGGCAGCTAAATATCTGTATTGCTGCCTAGCAGTTCACCACAAGCAGTCGTTATCTACTTCACGCAGCTGACGGGTATTGTATTTTGCTGATGTTGTAAAGATTATTATTTCATTTTCTTGCCTCCGTTTTCGTTATTTCAGAAATATTTTGGGGTTACAACACTAGCCAACCAAGTCTTAAAATTTGAACCAAACTAGCCAAGCACATTTTAAAAATTGTACCAAACTATCTAGCCATGTCTTAAGAACTGTACCAAATTAGCCAACAACGTTTTAAAAATTATACCAAAGTAGCCAACAACGTTTTAAAAATTGTACCAAACTAGCCAAACACGTCTTACGAAATGTACCACAAATAACCAATCATGTGTGGACATTAATAGAAAAAATAGTAAAAATCCATATGTAATTTGGTGTTCATTAATAAAAGGCCAGACCATGCAATGGTGGTGATGTCTGCAGATTGTCTCAAGAAGAGTATAGTATCCATAGTATCCATTTACAGAACGAATAAGGTTGCTAAATGAAAGGTCCAAAATAATGCCAGAAATGCAAACACATGAGAAAATATATTTTAGGATCATACAAACCAGGATGAAAATGTTTACAATTCTTGACCAGCTTCTTCCTTAGTTTCAACTTCCAGTTAGACATTCTGAAAATTCCTGTTATGCATTCGAAAAAAGCGTTAGTTGATCAAATAATATAAAATGCCCGAGGATACTGATAGGTTGAAACTAAAGTAGCGTAATTGTCTAACCTTCCGAATTAGAATATTTAAAAGCTCTACATTAAATACATATTGAGCCCTTTTTTAGATAACTGCTTACTGTTTTAATTTGACTTTGACCAATAACCGAATAATAATAATAATAATAATAATAATAATAATATATATATATATATATATATATATATATATATATATATATATAAAAAGAATCACAAGATAGCCAAAACCTACCGCGCGGTTTCACACAACCGCAAACCAAAGATTATCCAAATAAATAGACACCACCAAGACGAACCAGACCACAAACCGAGGGGGGGGGGGGGTAAAGGAAGAAAAAAAAATCCAAACTACGCTAATACACTAAGCAAGAAATTTAATTTTATGGAATTTACATCTGTTCAGTATTTCTGTTTTGGCATTAATTAGGTTATGGGCAGGTTCGAACCTAGCTATCGCTAATTTCTCCTCACCACATAAATTACAGAATTTACTGCCCTTGTTGTAATCGGGACATTTTTTTATTATTTCCCACTTCAATATGGGGTCTCTTTTAGTTTTAGTTTTTATGTCCCATACGTAATTAGATAAAGTCGTACTGTGTTTATACTTCTCATTTTTAAAAAGTATATATATATATATATATATATATATATATATACACTTCGTTTGTAAAAGAGCTATTACGCGACCTAGGTTTCTACCATGTGGTGTCTTCAGGCGATTTGCAAAACTGATTTTACTGTTTTTTTAAGAACGCTCGCGTAATGGGTTTTTTTTTTGAACGCACAATTTTCAAAATTAGAAAAAATTGCAACGATTCCATCCATGGTTGTATGACCCTAATAGGTATTTTATGGTATGGTTAAACTTAGTCATAATTTCTGTTCTTTCATTCAGTAATTCATTTTTGTTTGGGAATAACATAATAGCTAACTTTTCTTCCTGACACAATCGATATATTTCACTATACTCCACGTTATGTTTGGGTGTTTTTCATGTTTTAATTTCAATTTCCATACGTGGCTAGCCAATTTTGTACAATTTTTTAAAAAGTGTTCTTTTTTAAATAAAAAACAACGTAACTGAAATGTGGTTCTACAGTAGGACACTGCGGATATCATGGATCCATTGTGTGAGCCCACGACGAGGTTTTGGAAAGAATGGAAACGAAAAGGAAGTTAATACTAAGCATAAAGAAAGGACAGCTAAAGTTCCTGGAATATGTAAAGAGGAAGATGGGCTTGGAGAATCTGATACTCACAGGTCAGAGAGAGGGTAAGAGAGACAAAGAGAAGCAGTGTTGTAACATAATTGACCAGCCTGAGCAAGTGGATGGCAGAGTGAGGTTGGGGTGGGGTAACAGGAGAAAGTGTGCTAAGAACCACCAGGGATAGGGAGACATGGAGGGCCATGATCGCCTAAGGCCCTGAAGCGACATGGTACATAGAAGAATAAGAAAACTTTATGAATCCCGAAAATTTGCCTTCTTACTAAAATATGAAACTGAAACATTTCATGGAACGTTCGAACTAAGCATGGTATTCAAAAGATGTTAAAATATGTTCCCTATTGTAAATATGTAGTAATTCTGCATAATCAATTTATTACTTAGCAAATACAGAAAATATATCCCTCATTTTATGTCCAGTAAAATTTTATATTAACACTACGTAAAGGTCAGATGCGTGTAATTCACCCAAATTTGTATTCTAGTTCAGCAGAATTACGAAAATAGAAAGTGGCGTAAGACAAGGATGTGTCGTCTCACCGGATTTATTCACATTTTACAGCCAGGCAATTCAGAGAGAACTAGAAGCCTTACAAAGATTCATGACTGGTAGTCACAATCTTAGCAACATAAGGTCGGCAGATGACAGTGTTGAGAACAGACACAAAAAGAAAGCCATAAAAACTTCTCCAGAAAGAAAGCGAGAAAAAAGGACTAATCATCAACTGAAATAAGACAAAACGGCTGGTTGTTAGCAAAAGGATGAGTCTAATATTTAATTATTTTTCAAAATATTATATTCAGTTAGTTAATTGCCGTATGTGATACTGGCTTGGGCGATCATGTCTCGAAGAGAGACATGACTGACCGGACAGAAGATTTTCCCGCAGAGGATAAAAGTGAAAAGGAAACTAATATTTAATATCAAGAAAAGACAACTGAAGTTTCTGGGAATTGTAATGAGGCAGGAGAGCTTGGAGAATCTGATACTCATGAGACTGATAGAGGGAAGGAGAGACAAGGGAAAACAACGCGTGACATACTTGAAAGACTTGAGCAGATGGATGTTATGTAGGTAAGTTGTAAGAAGAAATGAATAATTATCAACTGAAATAATACAAAATGGCTGGTTGTTAGCAAAAGGGTGAGCCTAATCTTTAATTATGTTTCCAAATATTATATTCGGTTAGTTAATTCCCATATACTCGCTTGGAGGATCATGTCTCGAAAGAAACATGACCGCCTGGGCAGAAGATTTTCCCGCAGTAGGTTGCCATTACTCTCTGCAGTAGACTGATTGCTAATGAAGACCCAATCTGTCCTGAAATTTAACCCATAGCTTGAAAGAGAAGTAATGGATTTTCAATCTTTTTACTCCTTTTTCTATTTTTTTTTCCCCAATTGGAGTAGATAGACTAAACTATCGCCCGGTTCACACTCCACCCACATCTATTGAACAGGTGAAGAGGCTCATCCCTTGTTTCCTGTTTAGGATGCGGTTTCCGGTTTTCTCTTTTCCAATCTTTTCACTCTTTTCTTTTTTTTCTTTTTTTCAATTGGATTAGATAGACTAAACTATCGCCCGGTTCACTCTCCACCCACATCTATTGAACAGGTGAAGAGGCTCATCCCTTGTTTCCTGTTTAGGATGCAGTTTCCGGTTTTCTCTTTTCCAATCTTTTCACTCTTTTCTTTTTTTTTTTTTTTTTTCATTTGTAGTAGATAGACTGAACTATCGCCCGGTTCACACTCCACCCACGTCTATTGAACAGGTGAAGAGGCTCATCCCTTGTTCCCTTTTTAGGGTGTGGTTTCCGGCTTTCTCTTCTTCAATCTCACGTAGCCCTCTGCGCATCAGTGACGTTACCGCCTTGCTCGGGGTGATTTGATTAAAAAAATACCTTTCTCAAGGGTATTTACCCGTATGTGAATACAAATGTAATATCGAACTCGTCTTTCAGATTTCTTGTTCCGAGTTTATATCCACTGCACCACGGCCCATATCCGTAAGAGGGATTAGTAGCAAGCGTTCGGCCAGCCTTTAACAATAAACTGACTAGGCCGTGCGTGTGTTAGGGTCGTCGAGATTTTTTTTTCTTTCGGCAACTTTTCTGTTCTCTTTGATTTAATTTTCATGGTCACCTGACACTAATGTCAGTTCCCCAACTCTATGGTTCCCACGAAGCAGCATTTTAAGAAACAAAGAGTGACCCGATACTCGACCTAGTAACCTGTCCCCAGGCCCTCTGATCTCATAAGCAGGGGTTTTTAGATCATTAGGTGGTTCAGTTATTTTCTGTTGATTTGCTTTTGATAAATAAGAATGTGTCAGCTGCCCCGTAAGTCACGAAACAGCGAAACAAAAAAAAAAGCAAAAAGAAAATCAAAATTTATTAACCACCTGGACATGCGAGCAACCTACTGCGGGAAAATTGGCAAACTACTGCGGGAAAATCTTCTGCCCAGTCAGTCATGTCTCTTTTGAGACATGATCGCGTAAGTGTGTATCGCTTATAGCAATTAACTAACTGAATATAATATTTTGAAAAATAATTAAAGATTAGGCTCGTCTTTTTGCTAACAACCAGCCATTTTGTCTTCTTGTAGTTAATGTTTAATCTGTTCTCGCTTTCTTTCACTATTTTCTGTAGAAGTTTTTTTTCAGATTACTTTCTGTGTCTGCTATCAACACTGTGTCATCTGCACATCTTATGTTGTTAAGATTGTGACTACCAATCATGGTTCCTGGTAGGTCTTCTAGTTCTCTCATAATTGCCTGGTTGTAACAGGTGATAAGTTCGGTGAGATGACATATCTTTGTCTTACGCCGCCTTCTATCATCTGAATATTTCTGTAGAACCACATTTCAGTTGCTTCATGTCTCTCCTCTATATTTGTCGAGCATTCACTACCATATTAAAGGACAGGCATCTTTTCTTTCCTTTATTCTAACACTTGCTTCATACATTTTTGTATTTTTTTGATTTTGGTGTCTCCAATTCGTTGCTTGCCTTGTTCTCTTTTTACTGTCAGCCATTTTGTCTTCTTTCAATTGGTGTTTAATCTTTTCTTCACATTTCCTTTACTTTCAATAGAATTTCCTGCAGTTTCCTATAACAGCTTCCTTTACTACTTTCAATAGAATTTCCTGCAGTTTCCTATAATTGAATGCTAAATAATTAAACTTACTATTTCCAGTTAGCGAAATAGTCGGATATATTTCAAGTAAAAATTATATTAGTTGGAATCAAAATTTTGGAAAGTTTTCATTTTAGCTGCCATTTTTCAAATTTTGACGGATTTGTAAAGAAAAGTTAATTGTCGGTTTTAAAAGTCTTGCAAAAATAAATATACATCTGTGATACGTTGTTTGGGAAAAATTTGAAAATTGAAAGTTAAATTAATCTTGTTTGAAACAAGCATTACTTGATTATAACATGAGATTTAGAATAAAAGTATTTTTTTAAACACGGGGCGCTTATCTTTCTGACCTATTGCTACAATTCAACAACCCTCCCCAAACCGTCTCGCTAGCAGCAATTTAAAAAATAATTTTGAATTTTCTTCACGGAGAATTTAAACCATCAATTTATTTTTGTCAAACTGGACCCGAGTAACAAATAAATAAATAAATAAATAAATATTCTAAACCATTAAATAAAAAATGCAGTAAAAATTAGAAAAAATAACTTTTAATTTTTTTTTAAATCATTTCACCCCAAGCAAGGCAGAAACGCCACTGATGTGCAGGGGGTTACATAAATGTAGAAAGATTAATTAGAAAAGAGTGAGGAGTACAAGCTAGTTAGAAAGGAACAATAGAAAGCTGAGAAAGCAGGTGCAATGACAGATACATGGGCAGAGAGAACGTGAAGATTATACAGGGGAGGGGAGAGATCTAGAGTCCAGTGGTTAGTAGGTGAGTATTAACTTTGCATTTAAATTTCTGGAGGTCGTAGCCGTCAGGAAAGCAAGAATACGGGAGTGAGTTCCACAGGCGGGAAGTGCGAGAGAGGAAGCTGCAGAAGTAGAATTGTCGTCTGCATTTGGCTAACCTGACTGTGAATGGGTGGGACCCAGTTGCCAGTCTGGTTGCACGAGTAAACACCTGTTGAGGAGGCATCAGTGACTTAAGCTCATCCGAGCAGAAGCCATGAAAGTATTTATAGAAGAGACAGAGGGAGGACACATTTCGACGATGGGAAAGTGGCTGCAGTCGAGTCGCCAGATCAGTACCTATCACATTACAGACTCTCCTTTGGAGCTTGTCAAGAACACTGAGGAGAACGGCAGGGGCACCTGACCATAAATGGCAGCAGTACTCCATGCACGGACGGATGGTTGACTTGTATATATGCAGGATGGATTCAGGTGGAAAAAACATCCTGGATCGACATAGTGACCCAATCTTCTTAGCAGTAGATTTTGCTATGGATTCAATATAGTGCTTCCATTTGAGGTCTGAGGACAGGGTAAGTCCGAGAAGGCGTAGTGTATTACTCTCCGGGAGAATCATCTGGTCCATGCTTATGGGAGGCAGGAGAGGTTGCCTGTAATGGTTGACAGACAACAGCTTGGTCTTAGAGGAATTGAAGTTGACAAGCCACTTCTTGCCCCAGTTCACCACAGAGTGTAGATCCCGCTCAAGGTCAGCAGCGAGATTATGTCTGTCCGCCACGACAGGTTTCTTACTAGAGCGGGAGTATATTGTAGTGTCATCTGCGTAGATGCCTACTTGGGACTTGATGAAACTTTTAGGATTTATTCACAAATGAATAAAAATATTTTTGAAACGTTTCTTTTTTAAAAAGTATTTCTGTTTTTTTTTTAATTTTATATTTATAACCTCTGCTCATTAAGATTTCTGAAATTTCAATAAATTCGTTTTGGTAGTGTTTAATGTTTATATTAGTTATAAATAAATACTTTCATGGCTTCTGCTCGGACGAACTTAAGTCACTGGTGCCTCCTCAACAGGTGTTTACTCGTGCAACCACACTGGCAACTGGGTCCCACCCATTCACAGTCAAACGTCAAATGTAGACGACAATTCTACTCCTGCAGCTTCTTCTCTCGCACTTCCCGCCTGTGGAACTCTCTCCCATATTCTTGCTTTCCTGACGGCTACAACCTCCAGAAATTTAAATGCAATGTCAATACTCATCTACTAACCACTGGACTTTAGCTTTCTCCCCACCCCCGTATATCCTTCCCTTTCTCTCCACCTATGTATCTGTCATCACACCTGCATTCTCAGCTTTCTAGTACTCCTTTCTAACTAGTTTGTACTCCTCACTTTTTCTAATTAATCTTTTTACAGTTATGTAGCCCCCTGCACATCAGTGGCATTTCCGCCTTGCTCGGGGTGAAATGATAAAAAAAAAAGTACAAGTCTTCGGAGAATTTCATTTTTCTTTTTTTTTTTCGTCAAACAGAAAACTCATTTAAAGAAACTCAGAAGACAGAGAAACAATTGGGAGATGAAGATTTCTACCCCTGGGTGGCAGGTAAGTATTTTAAAAAGAAGATTGTTTGGTTGATTGAATCGATTTACGGCTTATCAACCCTTTGCAGGGCATTTAAACCCAGAAAATATTTTTAGCTCGTATAAATATTTTTTGAGTTAATAATTATTTCAGGATACAAGCCTTAATAATTAACGCATAGCTGTTGTGGAAAATAAGGTGGAATCATACTTTTCCCAACAGTATACGCGCGTAAGCGAATATAACGAAGCCATTAAGAATTGAAACCCGGCTACCCGATTAACAATTCCGAGCCATTACCCATTGCACCACCCACACATCCAAGTTCAAAGCCTCTGGTATTACTAGGCGTTCACCCTGGCTTGACGTTTCTAACGGTATTTTAAAACGTATTTTGAATTTTTTATTTTCTGTGAATCTCCTTTTTTGGTCTCTCTCTCTCTCTCTCTCTCTCTCTCTCTCTCTCTCTCACACACACACACACAAAATATTTACATAAAATAAATAGACAAAACTTGTCTATATCATTTAATGCTATATATATATATATATATATATATATATATATATATATATATAAGTAATAGGTATATTATTGATCAACAAATTAAAATATGTCTCAACAAACTTAACAACAGCTCTAACAATATTGATAATAATAATAATGGTGTACATCAAAATAAACATAAAACTATTAACTTATACTATTGCAACCAAATACATAATAAATACAAACAAAATGAAAAACTCTCAAAAACATAATACGTAGAAATGTTAAACCAATAAATAATAATAATCAAATTAAGCTCATCATATATTATAAAAAATTCAAAACAATTGACCTCGTAGTCTCTAATAGCCCTACAACCACACAACTAAATCCTCTACAGAAAACCAATGTAGTGTGTCAATTTACATGCCCGTTTAGAGATTGTATCTCTGGTACTAACGCATAGACCCACTACATATATTGGTTTTACGACAACCACGCTCTCTCGTAGACTTACCTGTCACCGTTCTGGTCAGAGTACAATTAAACAACATTTCTCAGAAAAACATAACCATGTAGGTAATATCAGACAGATTTTTGTCAACAATACAATAACTATCACTCATACACACAGTAAAAAGAGGCCATCTACATTAAATCCAAACAACCCACACATAATAAAATCAGTTTTAAATTTGGCCATAACACATTACATTGCATTTGAATATATGGTTCTGTTGTCATTTCGCGCTATCACGCGGTGTGACGTCTTAGAACTGCATTGCAAATTTGCGAACTGCGTTTGTTATTTTTGGTAACTATTGCCGTTACCTAGCGGAGTTTTGTCAACACAAGATAAAATCATAGCTGATGGTGGATGTTTTTATGTTAACGTCCTTGTAACCTCTCTGAAGATGGCTCATGTGAGCCGAAAGCTTAGAACCAACTTAATAAAAACTTATCCTAATGTTGGAGAATTTTTGTCTTTATTTTCACCTGAAATTAAAGCCAAAATACAACGTTTAGAACAGCTCATGATTAAACATAATAAACATGCATTGTCTCTTGTATTTAACAGTATGCGTTTAGAAAAAAAACATATATATATATTTGTAAAAATATACTCAGTTAAAATCTGAGATTAGGGACAGAATGGTTAAATAAAATAAAGACAAGAGGAAAACTGTATTTTAAATTGCCTAGGCGTTTCGTCCTGTGATGGACTTTATCAAGGCAAAAAGACGAAATGAGCTTTATTCTAAATTACGTATATATAAACAAACAGTGTTGGCAACCACAAAGACGCTCACAAATCATTTCAAAAGATTAACAGAATATTTTAGTTTTTAGAATTTCTTCATGTGTAGTGCAAAGTCACGAGATATTAAAATGAAGTGAATTTGACCGTTTTATTTGAAAACTGTTTATTTCGTGTCTTAGTATGTTTTAGAATTCCTTCATGTGCACTGCTATCGTTTGAGATATATATATATATATATATATATATATATATATATATATATATAAAGTAATACTCTTTTAGCTGATTGATGTTAGCTTCAGCACATATCCTGTGACTCATTAAACCCGTGAGGGCACGACATGTACAGCAACCGCTGCAGTGGTGATATTTTTTTTTCTGGGAACCTCAGCCTGACGGAGCCCAATCTTTTTCAGGCTGATCTGAATTCAGAGTTTTTTTTCCTCCTAGACCGGTTGGCACCCAGTGCTATAGAACTCAGTCTGTTCTGTTATTTTTATCACCATTACTCAACATATATATATATATATATATATATATATATATATATTATGTCCGGTAGCATATATATATATATATATATATATATATATATATGCTACCGGACATAATTATTAGGCCACCTCAGTTTAAAAAGAAATGATGTATTTCATACTATTTTTAGTATTTATTGCCAAGTGGATAATTCTAAATGAAAATAGAATTGTTCTTTTGCTATTATTACTTTGCAAAATTTTACAAGGCAGCGAGGAAGCCTTTGCTTCGGTCAGCCAATAGGAAGAAGAGACTAGCATGGAGAAGAGAGCACAAAGACTGGACACCAGAACAGTTCATTTGATGCCCATGTTATTGTGCAGTATGAACAAAAGAACCATTCTGTTTTCATTTAGAATTATCCACTTAGCAATAAATAGTAAAAATAGTACGAAATACATAATTTCTTTTAAAAAAACTGGGGTGACCTAATAATTATGACCGGTAGTGTTTATATATATATATATTGGTCGGGTTTCAATCCTGGCTAGTAGCAATCGGATGTCTAACCGTACTAATGAGCTGTGATACAGTTAAACAGATCTGTCTGAGGTTGACTTTATATATATATATATATATATATATATATATATAAAATTTAATATGCAATAATATCACAACAAAAGTAGCCATTTTTTCGACCCTGTGTCTTATCAAGTGATGAAGTTTATTTCTAGTTGGAAAGTTTTAAAAGGTTCAAGACTAGCCAAGCCCTCTTAATTAGAGAGGCATTGTTACATAGACAGAGTGGACCAATCAAAACAAAGGAATTTCTAATTTGAAAAATATAAGAACAGACACTAAAAGAAATTTATTGGGGCATTACCATTAATATTTGATTAAAAACAAGCTCAGCATTATTAATCGGCTATTAGATTATTAGATTCGCTTTATTTTCTTACGAATTTTAAATTCTAAGTTTAATAAAAGCATTAAATTTAGGTTGTTATAAAGTTATTTAGATGTTAAACGAGTAAAAGACGTGGGTGCACACATATTCAAATCTAAAGACATCTACATATCGACAAATAGACGAGTATATACACACACGATCTCAATAAAACTTTCAATGGCGACCTTCTCGCAATATGCAGCATTAGTGGAATTGTGACCTTTCTGATTGGCTTATAACTTCGCTGCAAGTATGAGTGACGGCAGAATACCTAAAGTCCGCATGTATAGCCAGCTTGACATTAGACAAAGGAATGTTGAACTACCGTAGCTCAGGTATAAAGACACGCTAATTAATAACCTCGTAGTTGTCAATGTTCCTCATACTAATTTTGAGTGACGCACAAATACCCTTGGGGAAGGTATTAATCCGCCTATTCCTTCCAGTTATGGGTTAAATAACAGGACAGATTGGGTTCTATAACCTTGATCGGCAACCAGTCTACCGCAGAAAGCAATGGCAAACTACTGCGGGATAATCTTCTGCCCAGTCAGTCATGTCTCTTTCGAGACATGATCGCCTAAGTGTGTATCACGTATGGCAATTAACTGACTGACTGACTGTTAGGTGGGTATTCTTATGTTTTTTGTTGCAATATTTAATTTTCTGAAAACTGAAAAAATCAGAGAACCAAAATATAACTGGCTTAGAGGATTTCGAATATAGAATTGTGTACATTTATTATTATAGAATATTATATCTAAAACAATGCAATCACCTTCATTTTCAATGCAACAGCCTAATAGGAAGCTGTTATGGTGCTCTTCTACGAGAAATGGGCTCGTCCTCCTGCTACATATAGATTACCTGCGTGACTTTCGGAGAGGAGTTACAGGCAGTAACTGCCTTGCGTATTGTCGAACTCTCTGTCTTCGGGCGAGGATCCGAAAGAGACATGATCGCCCAAGCGTGTATCAGGTATGGCATTTAAGTGACTGACTGTCTTGAAGAGAATGCTCGCCAAAATAAACACCCAAGCCGTGCATGTGAATATTAGTGTCCTTCCTAAAGAGAGGAAGGCATCCAAGAATCGATAAATTAGAGAACAAAATTGTAGTTTTGAAGAGGGCTGGAAAAATAACATCCTTGAAAATGGCCTGTGAAAAGGCTGAAAGCGCTTGGAAAGTCGGAAACTATAGCACATTTTTGCATTCCATATCTCCAGCAAAAAGAAAACTTAAAAAAATTAAATAACAAAATAATATAATCTTCCTTGTCGGTCGTTTTTACTGCAAAATCTTTAATAAAAATACCATAAAATTAAGCTACAACTGTTCCAATAATCTAGAAAAAATAATCAAAATGCATAACACCAAAATATTAAAAGTACACAGCAAAAATAAATCCAACACTAATACAAGTCCGTCCCATGATAACAACTTCTGTAACTGTAGAAACCACAACCAATGCCCCATGGCCAATAAATGTCTGACGAAATCTCTGATATATATGTGTTCGATTTCATCCTTAGAAAATCCTAAAGATGAAAAAATATATATTGGGAATACCATGAACGTATTTAAAAAGCCCTTTTACAATCACCTCTCATCCTTCAATAACAAAGAAAAACAAAACATGACATCTCTCTCCAAATACTTTTGGAAATTAAAAGACGAAAATAAAACACCTAAGGTTAAATGGAAAATCCTCAAAAAAGCAAGAACAGCAAAATCTATAAAAGAACCATGCTTTCTTTGCCTTCAAGAAAAAATAGAGATCCTTAAATATATAAATAGTAACAAGCTCTTAAATCAGAGACACAAAACCACAGTAAACTGCAAGCACATTAGGGACCTAACCCTACAATCATGCTAAGAAATACTAAGAGTTTGATTAGATATTCTTATTATAAAAGATTAAAAATGCTAGAGAAAAAATCGATCCAATAAATCCTTAAAGGAAGGTCTAATACCCACAAAAACATCTAAATAAATAAAACGTAAAATTGAAGGAATAAAAAAGCTCCCAAACTATCACTAAAGCCGACACCAACGACCTTACTTGACACAATAACCTTACTTAAATACAAAAATATTCACTACTGGAAAAATCAAAATTAAACAAATGGCTCCCAAACTCGAAAAAGAATCAAAATTCATATATTCAAAATTAAAATTAAATATACTACTTCAGAATAATTATATCACGCACAAAAATAAACAGTAAGCACACGTAAGATCTAACCCTACAATCACACTAAAATATACTGGAAATTTGAATAGATATTTTTATTATAAAAGATAAAGAATGCTATAGAAAAAATCGATCTAATAAATCCTTAAAGTAAGATCTAATACCCGCAAAAATATCTAAATAAATAAAATATATAAAAAATTAAAAGAAATAAATAGGATTCCAAACGATAATTTATAGAGAAAAGAATATAAAAAAATTAAAAGAAAAAACCGATCCTCTAAACTGAAAATTAATATTAAGCATACAACTTTATCTAAAAAACTGATAAAATGCTAATTTGCATTTACTCCCTAAAAAATACAAGTTTAGATTTCTTGAAATAACTTCGCCTAAATACAATAATACTCCAAACTTGAATATAAAATAAAAAAATATATTAAAAAAAAAACCCTATAAAATAAAAAAATATTCCATACCGAAAAAATCAAAATTGGAAAGGAAAAACACCCCACCCCTATCACATCTATCTAAGAAACCGCAAAGTGAAAACCTAGCCACAGGATCAAAGTAAATACATGAATTAGGTCCGCTAACAACAGACATCAATCAATTAAACGATAGCCAACCATAAAAATGACCACTCCACACGCCGCTCTCTTAGAAATTCTAACCAAAAGATATACCCGACCGATAAAACGTACATTCCAACAGATAATACCATTAATCAACAATTTCACACTTACACACCTGGTTCTTCAAAAGTCTAACGGTCAAAACGAAAAACACATTCACTTAATTATCAATAACCCCAACCAACCCCCACGACAACAACGAACCAAATATAAACACAGAATGATTCCAAACTCCGACTCTTTACTTCTCCCGTGGATGTGTTTTGAGTCCAAACGCTGAAACAACCATATGATTGTAGAGAAGAGACACATGATTCTATATACATGAACTTTACACCTATTTAGTTACAAGTCAAACAAAATTCATTATTGATAATGGCTAAACGTATAGCCGAAAGTGCTCGAAAAAACCTTTTGGCAAATCTTATGTCATTTGAGTTCTGAAAAAAAAGAACAGATGAAAGATTATATAAAAAGAACTTAATGATAATACCTTGTCTGTCATTTTCAATGAAACGCGCGTATATATATATATATATATATTGTCATCCGCAGACAGATCTGTTTCGCTGTATCACAGCTCATCAGTACGGTTAACGCAGGATTGAAACCCAACCGAACTGGCGTCAGTCGGCGATTCTACCTCTGGGCTATGAGCGCTCGGTGGAAGAAGGCAGACTTTTTAGCGCCTATATTATCATTATACGCGCCCAATAGCCAGAGTGCTTTAATTCATTTTACTGAATGAGCGATGCGTTCATGCCAGAGTAGCTACTGTTTTTCAAAGTCTACCATTTTCAATCAGGGTGTGAGAGCGTAAATATTATATATATATTATATATATAATGTGTGTGTGTGTGTGTGTGTGTGTGTGTGTGTGTGTGTGTGTGTGTCTACGGTTGTAATGAGGGTAGAAATTCGCTTGTGAGGTGAATTTAGTGATGATTTCTCTTCGAATGGACAAATCATCCGTGTAAATGAAGATCAATAAAGTAGAGAAAATTTGTCTGCATGAACAAAAGTACATTGCTTATATATCCATTGCCATTGATGGCAGGAAACCTACAGTATAACTTGTATCTGTTCTTTCAAATGAGTTTTCCAAGTATCCTTTTTATTTATTTATTTTTAGACGATATGCTCTCTAGCTTTACGTATATGTTGCTTATGTCGGTAACACACGGTATTTGTTCAGTTCAACTATTAAGATAGACCCCGAGTGTCCGTACCTCGTGCTTTTGGAACAAAGAAATATTTGCGATTCGCTGAAGTATTGAAAGCTGAATTTTTTCTTCTTTTTTGTTGAATATAATGAGAGATAGACTGAACCATCGCCCGGTTCATACTCCACCCACGTCTATTGAACAGGTGTAGAGGCTCATCCCTTGTTCCCTGTTTAGGATGTGGTTTCCGGCTTTCTCTTTTCCAATCTTTTCACTTTTCCTTATTTTATTTTATTTTTCAATTGGAGTAGATAGACTGAACTATCGCCCGGTTCATACTCCACCCACGTCTATTGAACAGGTGTAGAGGCTCATCCCTTGTTCCCTGTTTAGGATGTGTTTTCCGGCTTTCTCTTTCCCAATCTTTTCACTCTTACGTAGCCCCCCTGCACACCAGTGGCCTTACCGCCTTGCCCGGGGTGATATGAGTAATATATATATATATATATATATATATATATATATATATATATAAAATTATGTACATGTTCTAAAACATAATTTATAATAAATATTCACAGCTCTATACATCATATATCGAGCACTGTTTTAAATTAATGTTTTGGACGGAAAAATTTTTTTTTTCTTTTCTCTCCTCATTCTATACTCACTCGGATATATATATATATATATATATATATATATATATTTGGAAAGCAATCTTTCATTTGAGCATATTATACGTATATATATATATAAAATGTATTTGTTGACCGAGGCCACCGATTACATTGGTGGGAAACTGGACGTTGTTTGGGGAAAAAGTCATAACAATTGCTTCACGGCTCAATAAACCGGTGACATGTTGCGGCATGTCCTCGTTTTATTTAATTTTTTTTCTTCTCCTAACCGCCTCAGTATCGAGATTTTTTTTCTTTTGTATCTTTATTCTGAATTTCTTTCTTTCTTTCTTTCTTTCTTTCTTTCTTTCTTTCTTTCTTCTCGATTCATGCCCTCATGGTCATTGTCGTCGCTTTTGTTGTCGTTATTCTGTTATTTTCCTCTCTGTTCCTATCCTCACGGTCGATGTTATCACTTCTTCCTCCTCCTCCTCCTCCTCCTCCTCCTCCTCCTCCTCCTCTTCTTCTTCTTCTTATTATTATTATTATTATGTCAGATACTACACTTTGATCCTGACTAACGGGCAGAGCGTGGGTTCTAGGTTTTCTAGATCTTGACAGAGACATTTCACTCTGCAGGGGCAGCGCATTCTGTTCTTAATGGTCTTTGGTCACGATGTTTGGGCGATTAGTTTTATTATTATTATTATTATTATTATTATTATTATTATGTCATTTTTCGATTTCTGCTATGGTCACATTATCTACCAAATCTGCGAAAGGAACTAAAGCAGGTCGTGGTGTGTTGTTATGGCTCCATTTCATGTTTTTTTATATCTCCCCCATCATCCCCAGCATTACATAGATAAAGTTTTCCTTAGTGTGTGGGCTGTACTTAACAAGACAATTTTTTGTATATCTCTTAAGCTGGGGTTTCCAGGGATTCTTTCAATGTGTTGTTTTGTTCCATTTTTTATCATTCCAAGTGCACCTACTATCACTGGCACAACTCTTGTTTTCAATTTCCACATTTTTTCTATTTCAATTTCCAGGTCTTTATATTTTGACAGTTTTTCAAATTCCTTGATTGCTATGTTACAATCCGCTGGACAAGCCATATCAATTAATAGACAAGTTTTCTCCTTCTGGTTTTTAACAATAATGTCTGGCCTGTTTGCTTCAATTTTTCTGTCTGTGTAGATGGTGTAATCCCATAGAATGGTTACATCTTCTTCTTCTTCTTCTTCTTCTTATTATTATTATTATTATTATTATGTCATTTTTCGATTTCTGCTATGGTCACATTATCTACCAAATCTGCGAAAGGAACTAAAGCAGGTTGTGGTGTGTTGTTATGGCTCCATTTCATGTTTTTTTTATATCTCCCCCATCATCCCTAGCGTTACGTAGACAAAATTCTCCTTAGTGTGTGGGCTGTACTTAACAAGACAAGTTTTTTATATCTCTCAAGCTGGGATTCCCAGATATTCTTTCAATGTATTGTTTTGTTCCATTTTTTTCCATTCCAAGTGCACTTAATATTACTGGCACTACTCTTGTTTTCAATTTCCACATTTTTTCTATTTCAATTTCCAGGTCTTTATATTTTGAGTTTTTCAAATTCCTTGGTTGCTATGTTACAATCCGCTGGATAAGCCATATCAATTAATAGGCAAGTTTTTTCTTTCTGGTTTTTAGCAATAATGTCTGTGTAGATCCGATAGAATGGTGACATCTTCTATTTCTGTAACCGGTGCTGGGTGATGTTCATACCAGTGTTTGTTTACATATTTTCCATAGTGTTTGCACATTGTCCAATGTAAATATTGCCTCACTCTATTATTGTTATTATTATTATTATTATTATTATTACTTTTATACTGTCATTTTCATCATATTTCGATTTCTGCTATGGTCGCACTACCTACCAAATCTGCAGGAAGACCTAAGGCAGGTCATGGTGTGTTGTTATGGCTCCATTTCATGTTTTTTCTATTTTCCACATCATCCCTAGCATTACATAGATAAAGTTCTCCTTAGTGTGTGGGCTGTACTTAATAAGACAATTTTTTGTATATCTCTTAAGCTGGGGTTTCCAGATATTCTTTCAATGTGTTGTTTTGTTCCATTTTTTATCATTCCAAGTACATCTACTATCACTGATATTATTATTATTATTATTTTTTTTCTTATTATTATTGTTAATATTATTCTCATTTGTCGTCTTTTTATTCTCATTTTTTCCTTCTTTTTTTTTATAATCGTGTCGCTCCAAGCAAGGCATTTTACTGCCACTCTTGTGCAGCGGGTTACATAGGAGGAATGCTATGAGAAGGAAGGAGAGGTTGCAGGGGTTGTCAGGAAGAGAGTAGGAGAAGGAAGAGAATACTGATGAGAGTGGGGTGGACGAAGAAAAAGCATGAGAGAGTGGGTGTAAGTTAGTGAGACAAGAGATGACTCTTGACTTTACATTTAAATTCTTGGAGATTATAGCTGTCGGGAAAGCAAGTATGCGGAAGAGAATCCCACAGGCGGGAAGTGCGAGAAAAGAAGCTAATAGAATAGAATTTGCGTTTACAATTTATTGGTTTCACAGTAAAAGGGTGGGACCTAGTTGCTAATCTTGTTGCTCGAAGAAATTCATATATAGGGGTTACCAGTGAGCTAAGTTCATCTGAGCAAAAACCGTGAAAATATTTGTAGAAGAGACACAGGGAAGCCACATTGCGTCGGTGAGAAAGTGAGTGTATCCTAGCTGCTAAGTCCGGATCGATCACATTACAGATTTTCCGTTGGATTTGGTCGAGAACACCTAAGTTGATGGCAGGAGCACCCGACTAGATATGGCAGTAGTATTCAATGCACGGGCGGATGGTAGATTTGTATATGTGCAGGAGTGTTTCGGACGGGAAAAATTCCAGGCCCTACACAGGGAACCGACTTTCTTAGCAACGGATTTAGCCATGGATTCTATAAAGTCATTCCACTTGAGGTTTCTTCTTTATTATTATTATTATTATTATCGTTCTTATTCTTATTAGAGTTCAGAAAAGAGTGCTATTTAAAAAAGAAAAACAAAATGGTTGACAATGTTAAACAATATTTCAACAGAATGTCTCCCTTCTTCAAGTTATACTTAAAATTTTCAACTATAAAAATAGATAAATCTATAAAAGATGATAAGTCCTTGTAGAAACGTTGCTTGCTTGCTCTGGTAAGGACTAAGACGAAATGAATGAAACGCCACCCGCGTGAAGGCATGAAACTGAAATTTGCATAATATGAGGGTGATTTTGCTTATCTTCGAATGTTTTTGTTAGCTGATTAGTTTGCTAAGAGGAATTAATCAAACAGCTTAGCAAAGATCTTATAGTCCTTTCCACTCATTCTGTTCATTCCTTCATTATATTTCAAGAATATAACGTGAAGATGGCAGACATTAACTTTGTTTTTCCTTTTCTCTTTCATTCTTTTTTTAAATCACACCCTTCTCTTAAGGATTTAAAATGAATGAAACAGAAAAGAAAAAACAAATTTTATGTTTATCACAACGAACCTGGATGGCATCACTGATGGAGGGGAAACTGGTGATGAAGACAAAACTGATGTTTGAGCTAAAACTGACAAAAGATAAAATAGATGGTGGAGCTAAAACTGATGGTGGATTTTAATCGGCAGCACCCAAAGTAAGGCAGTAAAGCCACTAAGACACAAGGGGGAATAATTAATAACAGAAACATAATGAGATGGAAGAAGAGTAATCAAAAGAATATCAGATAACGATTGACAGTGCATTCCAATTTTTGCAGATTAAAACTGGTTGAAATGCTTTGAACAGAATCTAATGAAACCAATAAAATGTAACGTTAACTTCTACCATATCAGCTTCTTTTCTCGCACTTCCCGCCTGTGGAATTCCCTTCCTTATAATTGCTTCCCCGATAGTTACAATCTCCAATAATTTAAATGTAAGTTCAATTGTCATCTCCTATCTCTCTGACTCGTATCCTTTTATCCTTCACCCCCCCCTATAACTTGTTCCACTTTCACATCATTTTCTTCCTCTGTAACCCCCTGCACACTAGTGGCAGTAAAACTGCCTTTCTTGGGGTGAAGTGATTAAAAAGAAAAGTCAGTTATTCGCTCATGCTTAAAATATTGCTGCGAAATCTGGTTGGGTGCTTCTGCTATACGAAGTTAGACTGAAAAGTTCGCAGGCTGACTGTGAAAGAATGATTCTAGAGCTGTGAAATATATCACGCATTAATTTCGACTATTCTTCTTTAGATAGGCGTTGTGGTGCTGTGGATATCGGCTCTGAATGAGAAATCGGGGAGCCGAGTTCGAATTCCAGTTGTAGTTCGTTGCATTCAATTACACGTAAATACCTTTGGGAAAGGTATTAATCCGTCGCTTCTCCCTCTAAAAATTACTAAAAAAAATTACTAAAGATAAAAGTTTAGATTAAAAAAACATTAAAAAGACGAATGTATAAAAGAAAATAAAAAACAAGTACAGAAAGAAATAAAGAAAGAAAGAAAGAAAGAAAGAAAGACTGGGTAAAAAGATAGGAAAGAAAGAACAAAAGAATGTGCTTTGCAGCAATGACGGAAAAAGAAATGTGAATTTTTATGGTGCAAAGGCAAAAAAATTTAAATGAATCAATGCACGCTTCTGTTGGAAAAGGTTAATAAAAGACGTTTGGAATAAAAATAAAGAAACAACAGAAAGAAAGAAATAAAGAAAGAAAGAAAGAAAGAAACAAACAAACAAACAAACAAACAAACAAACAATACGATGAAAAAATATAAATAAAGACAGACAAAAACAAAGAAAAACACGCATCAAGAAAAGGAACTAAAACTATTTAAAGCAAAAAAGAACAGAAAAAAGAAATTTTATGAAAGAAAAACGACAAATTATAGAAAGAAAGAAACTATAGCGGGTTATCCATTCTTTTCCAGTTTATAGTGGGAGTCCGTTCTAGTGAAGGGTAGTAGTATGTTGTTGCAGATTAACGGAATTTGGCTTTGTTGTAGATAGCCCACTATAAGTCATAAAATGATTATAAATCAAGAAAAGCCTATTGAGTTGAATATATTTTATATATCAGTCAGTCAGTTAAGTGTCATACGTGATACACGCTTGGACGATCATGTCTCGAAAGAGACATGACTGACTGGGCAGAAGATTATCCCGCAGTAGGTTGTCATTGCTTTCTGCGGTAGAATGGTTGCCGACCAAGGCTATAGAACCTCATCTGTCCTGCTATTTAACCCATAACTGGAAGGAAGAGACGGATTAATACCTTTCCCAAGGGTATTTGTGCGTAAGTGAATACAATGGATTCAACTGGAATTCGAACTCGGTTCCCCGGTTTCTCGTTCCGAGCCGATATCCACTGTACCACAACGCACATATATACACATATCAATTAAGGTTTTTACAATTGAAGTAATACTTTAAGTATAGGTCCAACGGACGTTAAAATGTTCATGGCAATAAAATGCTGAAAAAAGAATTAATACTTAGGTATGTGCGAGCGTTGTAAGTAAAGAATGTCTTTGATGTATTCGTTCCTTAGGTCAGTAAGTAGTTTTGAGACAGCGAAAGGTAAGAGGAGAGGGAAGGGAGGCTAGGATAGTAAGCCGCTTGATGTAAGTCAGGGGGATTCTGATTACACTCCTCTCTCTCGAGTCAGTTCGTGTGTGTCGGCCTGCGTCGGTGTGTCTGGCGATACTTTATGTATCGGGTTTTTATATGTTCTTTTTGGATCGCAGTTTATCATTTGGGAATTCATATCCATATTTGATTCTGGGTTTCCCATTAACCGATAAATAAAATTCGCGTGGGCTCGCGAACTGGAAATTTAATATTTAATTAATTTTTAGTTTTCAACCGGAACATCTGCGCGAACCCAGTTGTGCACCGTCGAGTTTTGGTCATTTGCTTTTTGTCGTGGGGGTGCAAACATCCGGTCCATCGCTTTTGCTCGGTCGGTATCACCACAAAACAAACAAACAAACAAATAAACAAAGATATGAAAGACAAACGACAAATAATTTAATGAAGAAAGAAGGAAAAGAAAAAACAACGCTAAAAACAAGTAAAAGAAAGCAAAAAAAGAAAATGAAGAATATTTCAAGAAAGAAAGAAAGAAAGAAAGAATAAAGAAAATGATTATTATTAGAGTAACAAACAAATAAACAAAGCCAGGAAGGAAAAATATTTTAAAGAAAGAAAGAAAGAAAGGCGCAAAATCAAAAGAACAAAGCAAGTAAAGGAAAACGAAAAATATTAAAAAAAAAAAACAATAAACAGAAATATTATGAATGAATGAATGAATGAATGAAAGAAAGAAACATACAAACAAACAAATAAACAAAAAACAAAGCTATGAAAAAAATAACTAATCATTTAATAAAAAGAAAAACGAAAAATAAACAAATGAAAGAAAAAAAAAGTAAAATAATTTAAAGAAAAAAGAAGGAAGAAGAGACGAAAAAAACAAATACTCCAGTCAAGGGAAAAAAATAAATTAAAAATATTAAAAGAAAGAAAGAAAGAAAGAACAGAAGATAGAAATATTATGAAAGAAACAAACAAACAAAGCTATGAATGAAAAAGAACAAATAATTTAAACAAAAATAAGAAAAATGATAGAAAGAAAGAACGGAATAAACAAAAAAATGAATAAAAGAAGAAAAGAAAGAAAAACGGAAATATTTAAAGATAGAAAGAAAAGAAAGCTCTGAAAGACAGACGACAAATATTTCTTAAAAAAGAAAGAAAGAAGAAAAACAAATATACGAAGCAATGAAAGAAAAAGAAAAATGTTTATAGAAATAAGCAAAGACCAAAGACACTACATTATTCGGACTATTGTCCTCATCTTTGTTTCCATTTGTACGACGTTTCGGCCGTTGTACACTCCGGCCTTCTTCAGGTGCTATGAATTTCAAACCGAACCCTTTATTATAATCACTGGGGTATATCATTCTTATTTCTTGTGCGAAGCCTTTTTTGGTAGTCATGAGTCCCTTTCGATTCTCTAAGTTACTTGCCCACCACTGACGTATTCTGGTATTGAACACAACTCTTTGCGTCAAGTCACTGAAACTAACCAAGGCCTATATCCATTGAGCCATATGCACAAGGAATGAGAATGATAAACCCAAGTGATCGTCACAAAGGGTTTGGCTTGAAATTTTTAGCACCTGAAGAAGGCCGGAGTATACAACGGCCGAGACGTCGTACAAATGACAACAAAGATGAGGACAATAATCCGAATAATGTAAATAGTGTAAATACAACCTCATCTCAGAAATATAGGCAAATATTGAAAGACCAAAGAATAGAAATATTACGAAAGAAAGAAAGAAATCTATGAAATAAAAAAGACAAATAATTTAAAGAAAGAAAGAAAGAAAGAAAGAAAGAATGAAAGAAAGACAAACGAAGCGGAGAAAGAAAAATGAAAAATATTTAAAGAAAGAAAGAAACGAAAAAACTTCGAAAGAAAACCGATAAATATTTCTCAAGAAAGAAAGAACGAAAAAACGAAAAACCGATGAAAAGAAAAAACGAAAAATATATATAGAAAGAAAGCAAGATGAAAGACGAGAAATATTATAAAAGAAAATAAGAAAAGAAAAAAGGAAGAAACAAGCAATGAATACTACGAAAGAAAAACGACAAATAATTTTTGAAGAAAGCAAAAAGAAGCAGTAAGAAACAAATAAACGAAGCAATGGAGAAAAAAATATTTAAAGAGAGAAAAGAATAATTCTAAAAAGAAAGAAAGAATGAACTTCACCAGTAAAACAAAAAGAACAACAAAAAAAAGAAGAAAGAACAAAAAAAAAGAAAAAAGAGAAAAAAAGAACAAAAAAGAACAAAAAAAAGAAAAAAGAGAAAAAAAAGAAGAAAAAAGAGAAAAGAAAAAGAAAAAAGAACAAAAAAAAGAAAAAAAGAGAAAAAAGAACAAAAAAGAGAAAAAAGAACTAAAAAGAACAAAAAAGAAGAAAAAAGAGAAAAAAAAGAACAAAAAAGAACAAAAAAAGAAGAAAAAAGAGAAAATAAAAAGAAAAAAGAACAAAAAAAAAGAAAAAAGAGAAAAAAAGAACAAAAAAGAGAAAAAAAAGAACAAAAAAGAACAAAAAAAGAAAAAAGAGAAAAAAAGAGAAAAAAGAAGAAAAAAGAGAAAATAAAAAGAAAAAAGAACAAAAAAAAAGAAAAAAGAGAAAAAAAGAACAAAAAAGAGAAAAAAAGAACAAAAAAGAACAAAAAAAGAAAAAAGAGAAAAAAAGAAGAAAAAAGAGAAAAAAAGAAGAAAAAAGAGAAAAAAAAACTAGATTCTCAAAAAAGAAAAAACATAAGATAATCGCTGAGAAGAAAAGAAAACCTAATTTCCACCCGTTTCTTCGCTTTCAACCTGTAAACGCATTCACCTGTTGAAAGAGTTGCCTCTGTACCCGTGAATTAACTATACCTACCCAAGAAGTGGCAGAGAATCGGGTACCGCATCGGCAGTGAAGCAGTTACGTTTCTTCATCTTCAATAAATCTTTTATTAGTATTATTATTTGGGGATGTAGAGGAGGGCGGCTGCAAAGGAGAGGGCGGGAAGGTACATTTGGGCGCGGTGGGCATTACAGACGGGAAAGAGGAAGAAAAAAAAGGTTTGTCAGGGCGAGCGCGCAACTGACGTACATAAAAAGTGGCCATTAGTTGGCTGAAGGTGGAAACTGATACGTTTTCGGTGCAAGAAATACTCTGAGTGCGCCATTTCATTAAGAATGGCGTGTTTGTGTGCAAGTCCGGTTTTAACACGTTCCTTCTTCCATCTTTCTCCCTCTCCCTCTCCCACACTCCCTCTCTCTTTTGCTTTGTGTGTGCGTCTCTCTCTCCCTCTCTTTCTTTCTTTCTTTCTCTTTCTCTCTTAGTGTATGACTCTATATCTCTTTCTCTTGCTTTTTCCTTCTCTCTCTCTTTCTTTCTCTCTTTCTTTCTATCTCTCATTATCGTTCTCTTTCTTTCTTTTTTCTTTTTTCTCATGCATTTTTCTTCTCTCTTTTTCTCCTGTCTCTTTCTCTCTATCTCTCATTATCTTTCTCTCCCTTTATTCATTCTTTCTTTCTTTCTTTCTTTCTTTCTTTCTTTCTTTCTTAATATTTCCACGTCTTTTTGCATTCTTTTTTTAATATTTTCACTTTCTTTCTTTCTTTCTTTCTTTCTTTCTTTCTTTCTACTCCTTTCTCTTTCTTTCTCTCTTTCTTTCTGTCTCTCATTATTTTTCTCTTTCTTTCTTTCTTTCTTTCTTTCTTTCTTTCTTTCTTTCTTTCTCGTGCACTCTTTCTTTTTTCTCTCTTTCTCCTGTCTCTTTCTCTTTATCTCTCTCTTTCTGTCTCTCATTATCTTTCTCTTTCTCTCTCTTTTTCTCATTCTTTTTCTTTCTTTCTTTTTCTTCCTTATGTTATTTCTTTTCTCTCTTTCGCCTCTTTCTCTCTATCTCTCTTTATCTTTGGCTTTCTCTCACTTTTTCTACCACATGCTCATTTTCTTCTTTCCTTTTTCTCATTCTCTCTCTCCTTCCCATTCTCTCTTTCTCCTTCTCTCTCTTTCTCTCTATCTCTTTTTGTCTGTAATTATCTTTCTCTCTTCTCCTCTCTCTCACTCTCTCTTTCTACCCCTTCTTTTTTCTCCCTCTTTCTTTCTCTATTTCTACCCCCTCTTTTTCTCTTCTTTCTCTCTCTTTCCATCTCTTTCTCACATTTGTTACCTTATTGCACCCAGCATAACTAAAAATATCCATTATCTAATGCATCTTCTCTTTTCACTCCCTTTACCAGTATCTTCTCATTGGCACCCTTATCCCTGTCAATAGCACTAAGCTTATCCTTTTCGTTCAATTATTTCACCCCAAGACAATCAAAGCCACGAGAATTGTGATTTTCTAAGCGTAGCTTGAATATGGCGCAAGGCCGAAAGTGTGGGACACCCAGTGAGGATCAAACTCACCATTCAGTCGTAGTTTTACCTTTTGGTATTTCTTCCAAACCCCACTTGATCAAGTCCATCAAATAGGTCTCAAACTGTTTTCCTCTGTCTCTCTTTCCCTCTATCTGTCTCGTGAGTATTAGATTCTCCAAACCCTCTTTCCTCATTACATGTCCCAAAAACCCCAGCTGTCTCTTCCTGGTGCGAAGTATAAGTTTCCTTTTCATTTGCATCCTCTGCAAAACCTTTTTGTTGCCCATATGTTCGATTAATGGTATCCTCGGCAGCCATATTGAGTGTAAAAGAAACAGAGACGATAATAAAAGACTTATTATTGTTTTGGGTAGTTAGGGAAAAAAGCTAGTGAAATTAAGACGAAAGTAATGGTGAAACATCAATAAAGCCCAGTATTTAGATTATTCAGACTATTGTCCTCATCTTTGTTGCCATTTGTACGACGTTTCGGCCATTGTACGATCCAGCCTTCTTCAGGTGCTATGAATTTCAAACCGAACCGTTTATTACAATCACTGGAGTATATCATTCTTAGTTCTTGTGCAAAGCCTTTTTTGGTAGTCATGAGTCCCTTTCGATTCTCTAAGTTACTTGCCCACCACTGATGTATTCTGGTATTGAACACAACTCTTTGCGTCAAGTCACTGGAACTAACCAAGGCCTATATCCATTGAGCCATATGCACAAGGAATGAGAATGATAAACCCAAGTGATCGTCACAAAGGGTTTGGCTTGAAATTTTTAGCACCTGAAGAAGGCCGGAGTATACAACGGCCGAGACGTCGTACAAATGACAACAAAGATGAGGACAATAATCCGAATAATGTAAATAGTGTAAATACAACCTCATCTCAGAAATATAGGCAAATATTGAAAGACCAAAGAATAGAAATATTACGAAAGAAAGAAAGAAAGAAATCTATGAAATAAAATCTTTGTTGCCATTTGTACGACGTTTCGGCCATTGTACGATCCAGCCTTCTTCAGATGCTAGGAATTTGGAACCAAACACTTTATAACAATCACTGGGGTATGTGAACTCCATGGAAGTCATGAGTTATCTCCCTCCAACCCTGTAAGTTACTTGTTGACCACTGCTGTAAGAAATAGTTAAATATAACCGCCTCTTCTAATCTAACAGTTTCTTTTCTTCAATTTTTATTCGGTAAAACATCCTTAACTATTATTAATGTATATGGGCCCTATGGTATATGTCCTTACGAACACATGTCCTAGATTGACCAAAAGAGTTGTTAGTTCAATCTTATATTGAACTAACAACTCTTTTGGTCAAGTCAGGGGAACTAACCAACGTCTATATAATCTAGGACATGTGTTCGTAAGGACATATACCATAGGGCCCATATACATTAATAATAGTTAAGGATGTTTTACCGAATAAAAATTGAAGAAAAGAAACTGTTAGATTAGAAGAGGCGGCTATATTTAACTATTTCTACGGTAAAGGCGTGGGACCTCAATGTCTATATAGTAGCACGTGTAAATACTATTTGTTTACTAACAGCCATAGAGGGCACCTCAAGGTGGTGTAATGGTTAGCAAGCTTGTCTCGCTAGCACTATTGCAATTAAGTAGTGAGTTCGATCCTCACTGGGTGCCCCATAATTTCGGCCTTGTGCCACATCTAAGCTGCACTTAGTAAATTATACTAACAGCCATAGAACGATGTTCCGAATAATTACGATAAAAGGCAATTTTTTGAAAAATAATGATCTCATCCTAAGCAAGGCATATTACGTTGAATACACCGGTTCTCGTTCGATCACCGAAGTTAAGCAAGTACTTGGTCAGTACTTAGATGGGTGACCACTTGGGAATACCAGGCGTTGTAAGCGTTCAGTGATGGATGTGCGTTGTGGTGCAGTGGATATCGGCTTGGAAAGAGAAATCGGTGAGCCGAGTTCGAATTCCAGTTGAACACCCTGCATTCACTTCAACACTGGTACCCTTGGGAAAGGTATTAATCCGTCACTTCCCTCCTCAACACTGGTACCCTTGGGAAAGGTATTAATCCGTCACTTCCCTCCAGTTATGGGTTAAATAACATTATGGTTGCCTGGAGGCAACCCATTTAGTGTTGGTGTCACAATAAAAACACCCTTGATAGCCCTGGCAAAGCATCAAGTATTCAGCTATTTTACAAGATTATGAATTTCGCTGCAAACTGCGCCAGGGTTCCAAATGCACAGGGATACTGGAGGGGTGTAGTGAGTTCTATCTTGGCCAATGGCCGCAAGACGACGACGAAGCAAGACAGGACTGCCACTGCCACTAGTGCGCAGGGGGTTACAGTGAGAGAAAAAAAAAACACCGGGGATGTCGAAGAAACGATCAAAGATGCATAGAAATCAAGTAGATAAATGATGACAATTGACGTTGCATTTAAACATTTAAAGATTGTAGCAATCAGGGAAGCACGCAAATGGAGGCAAGTTTCACAAACGGGAAGTGCGAGAAAAGAAACTATTAGAGTAGAAGGCACGGTTAGATTTAACTAAAAAGGGTGGGATCTTGATGTCAATCTAGTGGCACTTGTAAATACACCTGGTCTAAGTAACAGGGAAAAAAGCTCGTCCGAGCAGTTTTCATGAAAATTCTTGTAGAAAAGACAGAGGAAAGCCACATCACGCCAGTTCAAGAGTGACTGAAGGCGAGCCGCCAAGTCAGGATCGATTATATAGCAGATTCTTCTTTGATTTTTGTTGATAACTTCAAGATGAATAGCAGGAGCACTCGACATGTTATGACAACACTATTCAAAGCACTAGTCAAAAGTAGATTTATAATGTTTGTGGTTCGGTTGATTCTGTTTAGCGGCACATCGACTTCTTTGGGTTATTTAATACCGAAATCTAAATATTTGAACGTATTTGTATGCCTTCAACTACAAATAAAATGTATTGTTGGTAATTTATATATATATATATATATAATTCCAAGTGAAGAGGACTCAAGGTTTTTTTTTTATTTTGAGTGCTCTAGCATCTATTTTATCATGAACAGTGCTCAATATAATGAGTATTATAGAGCTTGATATAATTATGTAGTTATGAATTAATTGTACATTGCGACACGAAAATTTCTATGTTGCGAGATAGATTCTCATCATCGTTATAAAGGTTTTTGCCATTTAAATGTAAATCATCTGCACAACCAACAGCAACATTGCCTGATGATTCGAATCTATCTCGAAACAGAAATTTCCGTGTCGCAATGTACAATTAATTCATAACTACATAATTTTATATATATATATATATATATATATATATATAACCGTAATTTCTACTCCAACAGCTTCTTTTCTCGCGCTTCCCGCCTGTGGAATACCCTTCCACATGTCTGCTTTCCCGACAGCTACAATCTCCAGGTGTTTAAATGTAGGGTCAATAGATACCTCCTATCACAGTAACTTCCAATTATTCTCCCAACACTCTCATCTACCCAACCCTCATTCTCGGTATCCTTACCCGCCTATCACCCACCCTCTGACATTTACCTATATTTAACCATCCTTTCTCCACTCTATGTAGCCCTCTGCGCAGTAGTACCAGTGAAATGCCTTGCTCGGGGTGAAACGCTTATATATATATATATATATATATATATATATATATATATATATATATATACACGGTTCAATGTATAAATTGTCGTCTAAATGACGCAAAAATGAAAACAACACAGACATATCATTTTAACATATATATTTACCAAAATTATATAAAAATATCTTGAAATACTAAAAACTAAAATTGCCTTCAGTCATTTTCCCACCGACATAACGTACTTTTTTTTACTTTTTATCAACAATTATTCTGATGAACATTCTACTATGATATTCATTGGGATTTCATTTTGAAATGTGAATTTTGCTATGAACCCCCAAAGGCATATGGAAACTAGTTAGGACTTCAGAAAGACTTCGACGTATTATTTATGTCTTTAGTAAGAACGGTAAGTTAGAATGTGTGGTTTTTGTGAAATGAATACTGTGATATGTTTGGGTCAGTAATTGTGGCTATCTTAGTTTTCGATAAGACTAATTGATCGCTTTCCCCTAGCTCTTCGTTTAACCTTGTGTTACTTGTTTCTATTACTCAAAATATCTTCTGTCTTCTTTATTTTTGTTCTTATATTGTTCTCTCTCTGTTTAATTAAGTTTTCTTCTCATATAGTTCTATGGTAACAATTTTTTCTCTCGTTTATGGAACTCTCTTCCACCTTCTTGCTTTCCAGTAAACTTTGATCTTAAAAAATTTAAATGCAATGTCAGTCGTTATCTTTTGTCTTCTTAATTATTGTTCTTTTATTGTTCTCTTTTCTTAATTAAGTTTTCTTCTCATATTATTATAAGTCCTATGTCTTCTCTTGTTTGTGGAACTCCCTTCAGGCTCCTCGCTTCCCAGTTATCTTGATTGAAATCCAAAACTGCCTATATTCTGATTGTTTTTAAGAATAGGTTAAATAGCAGATGAGGCTAAGCACTATAGCCTTAATTGATAAACAGTCTAGTTAAAGGAAAACTTTTAGTTTTAAATCGTGGCTACGTCATCAGGAAACAAAACCATTGTATTTACCAAGATGACGTGTTCTATGCTAAAAGTTAATTCTCTTGTAGACTTTCTCATTTGTGGAACACAGTTCCGGCTTCTTGCTTCCCAGTCAACTTTGATTTTCAAAAGTTTAAATGCAACCATTATCTTCTGTCTTCTTAATTCTTCTTTTATTGTTCTCTCTCCTTAATTTGTATTTTCATATTATTATAAGTTTCTTCTCTCGCTTGTGGAACTCTCTTCTGGCTTCTTGCTTCCCAGTCAACATTAATCTTCACAAATTCAAATGCAATGTCAATCGTTATCTACTGTCTTCTTAATTCTTGTTTTTTTTTTTTGTTCTCTCTCCTTAATTTGTATTTTCATATTATTATAAGTTTCTTCTCTCGCTTGTGGAACTCTCTTCTGGCTTCTTGCTTCCCAGTCAACATTCTTCACAAATTCAAATGCAATGTCAATCGTTATCTACTGTCTTCTTAATTCTTGTTTTTTTTTTTTTTTTGTTCTCTCTCCTTAATTTGTATTTTCATATTATTATAAGTTTCTTCTCTCGCTTGTGGAATTCTCTTCTGGCTTCTTGCTTCCCAGTCAACATTCTTCACAAATTCAAATGCAATGTCAATCGTTATCTACTGTCTTCTTAATTCTTGTTTTTTTTTTTTGTTGTTGTTCTCTCTCCTTAATTTGTATTTTCATATTATTATAAGTTTCTTCTCTCGCTTGTGGAACTCTCTTCTGGCTTCTTGTTTCCCAATCAACATTAATCTTCAAAAATTTAAATACAATGTCAATCGTTATCTTCTGTCTTCTTAAATCTTGTTCTTTTATTGTTCTCTCTCCTTAATTAAGTTTTCTTCTCATATTATTGTAAGTCCTATGCTAACAGTTTCTTCACTTGCTTGTGGAACTCTCTTCAGGCTTCTTGCTTCCCAGTTAACTTTCATCTTCAATAATTTCAATGCAATGTCAATCGTTATCTTCTGTCTTCTTAATTATAATTGCTCTTTTAGTGTTATCTCTCCTTAATTATGTTAATTAAGGAATAACACCGGGGATGTGTACTTTAGGTTACGGAATACTTAACGGAATGTACCTTGTCAGATATATTACTTTTGCCACTGTTATTATTTTATACCCGCCGCCTGGCTGTGTTCACATCCATTGTTTGTTCACCGTAAATGTTTAACAAACGTTACTGGCTATTATTTGGTGCAGCCTTCTCTCGTGGAAAAACTCTTCTTTGTACACGCTCTCATTAGCTTAGGTTGGTTGATTTTAAATGTCAACTCTTGTTATGTCGACGTAGGCATTGTATTTCTTTTCAAAGTCTCGTCTTCATGCATCAGTGGACGTCATGTCGGCGGTTTCAAGCATCGTGTCTTTACGGTCAGTGTGTGGTGCGGTATCTTTTTTTTTTTTTCATCATTGTGAAATATATTTAGTATGTTTGCACCTAAACTGAAAAAGAACCCAAGACAATTATTGCTACTCCACCATTTCCTGCTTGTTTTTCGTTCTAAGTAACCTTTGACACTTGCCAGGTTATGAGTCACTTTTTTCTGTTTGTTCATATCAAAAAATAAACAAATAAATAATTCTACAGACTTTATAAACAACTTGCAATAATATCTCGACTTTTTATTATTTGAACTCCAAACAAGGCAATAAAACCACTAAGACGCAAGAAAAGGGACTAAGCATTAGAGAATATGAGAAAAACTACCATAAAAAAGAGAAGACAATGAAAGAACAGAGATTAAGAAGACAAAAGATAACAATTGACATTGCACTTAAATTTTATATTTTTAATCATTTCACCCTAAACAAGGCAATAAAGCCACCAAGATACAAGTGATACCTGTGTATTAGAGAATATGAGAAAAAATACTTTTAAGAAGAGGGAACAATAAAAGAACAAGAATTAAGAAGAGAAAAGATAACAACTGACATTGCACTTAAATTTTATATTTTTAATCATTTCACCCTAAACAAGGCAATAAAGCCACCAAGATACAAGTGATACCTGTGTGTTAGAGAATATGAGAAAAAATACTTTTAAGAAGAGGGAACAATAAAAGAACAAGAATTAAGAAGAGAAAAGATAACAACTGACATTGCACTTAAATTTTATATTTTTAATCATTTCACCCTAAACAAGGCAATAAAGCCACCAAGATACAAGTGATACCTGTGTATTAGAGAATATGAGAAAAATACTTTTAAGAAGATGGAACAATAAAAGAACAAGAATTAAGTGCCATACGAGATACCCACTTGGGCGATCATATTTCTTTCGAGACATGACTGACTAGGCAGAATAGTTTCCCGCTTTGACATTATTTTCTGTGGTAGACTGGTTACCTACCAAGAGTACAGAACCCAAACGATTCTGCTATTTAACCCATACTTGGAGGGAGAAGAGATGGATTAATACCTTTCCAAATGGTATCTGCGCGTGTCAATGTAACGTGAAAGCTATACTTGGGTATATTCTGGAGGTTGGCGTAATCTTGGCTGCCACTAGTCAATCAGTTAACACGATAACATTTTTTTTTATTCATGACTTACTGGGCAGAAGATTTTCCTGTAGCAGGTTGCCATTTATTTCTGCAGTAGAACGGTTGCCAATCAAGGCTATAGAACCCAATATATACACTACCGGCCAAAATTATTACCCCCCCCCCGTGTTTAAAAAAATGATGTATTTCATACTAATTTTTTAAAATATGGAAAAGACTCAGGAGTATAGTGAAAACAGTCAAGCCTTACAATGGTGGCAAAATATGTAGACTGTGCTAAGAAGAAAAGGTTAGCTATTATGCTATTTCCAAACAAAAATGAATTATTAAATGAAAGAAGAGAAATTATGACTAAGTATAACCATACCATGAAATACCTTAATAAGTGCATACAACCATGGATGAAAACGTTCTAATTTCTTCTAATTGTAAAATTTATGCGTTCAAAAATTCCCATTACGTGAGCGTTCTTTAAAAAAAAAAGGGTAAAATCAGTTATTGCAAATCGCCGAAAGACACAACATCGTAAAAACCTAGGTCACGTAACAACTCGTTTACAAATGAAATATATATATATATATATATATATATATATATATATATATTGATTGTTTAATACTTAGTTTTTGGTACTATTTGTACATTTGTGCTATTTGGTCAGTCAGTCAGTTAAGTGCCATACGTGATACACGCTTGGGCGATCATGTCTCGAAAGAGACATGACTGACTGGGCAGAAGATTATCCCGCAGTAGGTTGCCATTGCTTTCTGCGGTAGACTGGTTGCCGACCAAGGCTATAGAACCCAATCTGTCCTGTTATTTAACCCATAACTGGAAGGAAGAGACGGATTAATACCTTTCCCAAGGGTATTTGCGCGTAAGTGAATACAATGGATTCAACTGAAATTCGAACTCGGCTCCCTGGTTTCCCGTTCCAAGCCGATATCCACTGTACCACAACGCACACTATTTGGTACATTTGTATTAAAAAGTGTTCTATACAATTACATTGTAGAACTTTTGAATATTTTTCATTTTTAAACGAGTTATTTCGCTACCTTGTCAGGTAGTCTGAATCGGATGAAGACACCACTCATGGTGTCTTCAGGCGATTTTTACTAATGTGTTATTAAAAATCGCCTGAAGACACCACTCATGGTGGAAACCAAGGTAGCAAAATAACTCGTTTAAAAATGAAAAAAAGAAATAAAATAATATATATATATATATATATATACTTATGTATCAATTGTACATTGCGACACGGAAATTTCTATGTTTCGAAATAGATTCTTATCATCAGGCAATGTTGATGTTAGTTGTGCAGATGATTTACATTTAAATGACAAAAACCTTTGGTTTGCTGTGGATGTATGTGGGTGTTTCTTGTGGCTAATCAGAATGGAGATTCATTTTGGGATTTGACCCCAAAGAATACATACTAACCAACTTTATCTCTTTTTTCCTTTTTTCTTTAGAATAAGTAAAAAACAAGTAGGAAAAAATGTAACATGTTTCATTTTAACAAACTTCTTCAGAGATTTTTTTCAAGTTGAAAAGAATTATTTTTTTAAATGGACAAAAATCTTTTTAAAAATCCAATTTAAGTAGCATGTTGATTGAGGTATGATTTCATCGGTCAGTTACGTGTAACGTATCTGAGTACTGAAATCAGTTACGTGTAACGTATCTGAGTACTGAAATCAGTTACGTGTAACGTATCTGAGTACTGAAATCTGTAAGTAAGAATTTAATGAAATTTCTATGTCATTGAGATGATTCGTATGTTCAGACAAAACGAGTTGCATATATGGACCGGAATCCGAAATAATCAAAAAAACTTTAAAGCATTCGTCTTCAAAAAAATCTCTGAAGAAGATTGTTAAAGTGAAACATATTTGATTAAAGACACTTTTTCCTACCTGTTCTTTGCTTATTCTATTTACCTTGTCAGATGCCGATCCATATATTCAAAATATATATATATATATATATATAATTCATAAGCATATTTTATCAGCATGGATGGTGCTAACCTCTAAGAAACGTTCTCAAATGACATAAATTGCAAAATTTATTGCTACGTCAGATGTTAAGACAGTAAGTTGACTATGTCGCCAAAGTCCATTTTTCTCTGCAGAATATAAACTTATTTATAAATGGAACTTAGTCTCTGTGTGTATGTGAGTGTGTGTGTGTGTGTGTGTGTGTGTGTGTGTCTGTGTGTGTCCGTTACCTATAGACTCCGAAAAGGCTGAACCGATTTTCTTGAAAATTTACACAGTTGTACTATAGGCGTCTGCGAGTGTTCTTAGCTAAGTTTTGTGTCGAGGTACCCCCAATAAATATCGAAAATCGATAATCGAAAAAATCGGGTTATAGAAGGAATGGTCCGATTTTAATCAAATTTGATACACTCATAGACAATGACATAAGAAACTATATTCAGAAGTTTCAAGGTTGCAGTTCTTACAATAGTGCAGAAAATCGATAACATATATATATATATAAAAGGCAAGATGTTTGTGTGTGTGTCTGTTTATCTGCCTGTATGTCTATTTTTTTCAGCCCTTTTATTTTAGTTTTTGCTTCGGGTTTGGCTCTAAGTAGGTATCATTGTAGTTCTTAGTCTCAGCCATGATACTATTTACGTAGAGGACTTATTTCGCCTTCAAAATTCAGTTTATGACGAAAAAACTTATTTGATATCAATACCAGGAAATCAAAATTTGACTTACATCCATTCATTTTTCTTTCAGTCTACGGTTTCGCTTTAACTGGAAACAACTATTGCTTTTTAGTCTTTCGTGCCAACGTCCAAAGAGTCTGAGCTCCACGACCATGGATTAGTTTTAAAGTTTTCATTACACCCGAGCAACGCCGGGCTATACTGCTAGCATATATATATATATAAGTCTCCCCTTCAACCATGCTTATAATATTGCTGCCACCTATGGTCGCTAATTTGTATTTAGATACATTGTATTTATTTTCAAATTTTCTAGTTGACTTGTTCACCTATATTACAGTCATTCATTTGTAACCTACACAATTATGTCGCAATAAAATTTTCATTTTATGTGAAAACTATTTCATGAAAATTTATATGTAGCAGAGCGGGGAACCCATAACATTGGGGCGGGGATGTCACTTTGCAATGACCCTATTCGAGCGATGCTAAGTTTTGCCAAATTTCGTGCAGATCATGTCCCATATAAAAGGTGATTTTTTAAGCGTAGCTTAGATGTAACACAAGGTAACATGTATGGAGCACCCAGTGAGGTTCGAACTCACTTAAGTGCCATACATGATACACGCCTGACTCGAAAGTGGTATAGCTAACTGGGCAAGTCATTCCCATGAGCGAATGTGATCAAGTCGATTGGAATCTGAACAACCAATCTATCGCAAAAAGTAATGGCAACCTATAGCCTGGTTGTCAAACAAGGCTATAGAACTCAATCTGTCCTGCTATTTGATCCATAGTTGGAGGGAGAAGCAACTGATTAATACCTTTCCCAAGGGTATTTGCGCGTAAGGGAATGTAACGAACCCAACCGGATTTTGAACACGGCTCTCCGATTTTCTCGTTACCACAACGCACATAAATTACTTGGTGAAAAAGTGATTCTAGCTACAGTTTTAAATTTTGATGCTTGTAAAACTTAAAAAGTACAGCTTGGCGGAAGTCTGTTTGAAAGAAATATACTAGGTTGCTCGAACAAAATTACCAGAAAGGCTATAAAAACATAGGCATGTCAAATTTATTTGAAATACAGATTGACAATACCACATCCTATCTTCTGAAAATCGCACACCTCTGAAAACCGGGTATTTTTAGTGCAGAGTTTGGCGCACAATGATCTTACCAACAGGTGTCTTCGCCTATCACTCTCCCGGGTGATTTGATCCCGCCAAACGTCGATTGTTCACAAGCGCTCGTAGTTCACTGATTTTTTTTT